>JAGDQP010003095.1:0-49518 GCA_022664845.1 Lepisma saccharinum
ATTTATTGAAACATTTTCGTGATGGTACACCTTCATACCAAATTTCGTTTCTCTAGCTTCAGTGGTTTGGAAAATGGTATTTGGGCGGCTATGTTGAATTAAAGAAAGCGATTTTTAAAAAGTTTTCTTACATTGCCGTTACCTACTTGTGATGGTACACCTTCATACCAAATTTCGTTTCTATAGCTCGAATGGTGTGGAAAAAGTTTTTGTGCGGCCATTTTGATCCAAGTTAACAACTTTTTCAAAAATGTAAATTATTCCTAAACTACTCTTGTTAATACACCTTTATGCCAAATTTCGTATCCCTAGTTCAAACGTTCTGGAAAATTAATTATGAAGTCAGCCATTTTGGATTCAAAATGATGTCTTTGCAGATATTTTGTAATCTAGTAGTGATGATATACCGTCATACTTCGAAATTTCACATTTCAATTTTTAACATCTTTTTTCTTACAGAACCTCAAAATCGCTGATTTCGCAATAAACTCTTGTTCCTGTATAGCATGCTGACGTTTTGTGATACGCGAAACTCGGCTGCATGCACTGCCGTACGTGTTGATAATCCCCTCGATTCGCTCGCGTCGCTGCGCCAAGAATCCCACGGCAGGCCGCGCATCGAACTTGAGGAGTTTGGAGGAACTGCGTCTTTTTATCACAACCAGAATCTGCAGGGCACTGCGCCACATGATGCAGATATTCCCTCATACTCCAGAGCGCTGCGTCCGAATGGGGAAGCTTCCACATTCTGCCTGTATAACATGCTCCTGGCAGTGCTAACGTTTGTGACGAGTAAAACTTGGTGGGACACGCAGGAGTATTGGAAGTTGGCGCGAGGAACTAGGCTCATCCATATTCCATTTCACCACTTTTTAAGGTTGAAGGAGTTGACTGGACAGTTTGCACCCCTGGTGCTTTTGCTCGTATTTCGCAGCTTTTTACACTTGTGTAATGTATATACTCGCTTCGCCTCATTCGGGCGCTGCCCCCAGAATTCCAAGATGGCCTCGCTGGGGCGCACCACTTTATCGCAATCAGGCTCCAGCTGGCAACTATACCCTAGTAGGGGAGACGAGCCGAATTTATTCTAACCTACTCGTAATGGTATACCTTCATACCAAATTTCATTTCTCTAGCTTCAGTCGTTATAAAGTGGGGCTTAGGCGGGCATTTTGGATAAAAGATGGACACAGTTTTAACGTTTTCTTATATTTTCGTGACATACTCGTGATGATAACTGTCATACCAAATTTCATTTCTCTATCTCGAACGATGTGAAAAATGGTATTTCAGCTGCCATTTTGAATCAAGATGGTGAACTTTTTAAAACGTCGTTATGTTTTCCTAAACTACTCTTGACAATACATCATTATGCCAAATTTCGTATCTCTGGCTCAAGCAGTTGGAAAATGGATTTATGATGCCCGCCATTTTGGTTCCAAGATGGAGTCTTTAGAGATATTTTGTAATATTTTCATTATCTACTAATATTCTTTAAAATTTTGTTCTATTTTATTGTGTGTATTCTTTTAAGGCTGTGTATTCTTTAAAATTTTAGGGTTGGCGGCCATTTTGAATCCAAAATGGCGACTTTTTCAAATTTTTAAAAAGTTTTCTTAATTTGCTATCAATGATGTAGTTTCATACCAAATTTCACTGTTCTATCTTTAATCGTTTAGGCTGTGTATTCTTTGAAATTTTAGGTTTGGTGGCCATTTTGAATCCAAGATGGCGACCTTTTCAAAATGTCGGAATTTTTCCTTTATCTACTTATCATCCTCTACCTTCATACCAAATTTCATGTTTCTAGATTACTCCAAACACACCTAAACAATATGATGAGTGAGTCAGTGAGTGAGTGAGTGAGTCAGTTAGCCTAAAATGTTCAATTTCATGGGTCCACAACTAGAACATAGTTTGAGATACGAATATGAAATTTTGTACATCTGCACATATTTACCATATCTCCTTAACGGCAAAAGGTCATATTCCTATCTTTAACATCTTTTTTCTTACGGGGCCCCCAAATCGTCGATTTTGCCATAAACTCTTGTTCCTGTATAACATGCTTGTGGCAGTGCTGACGTTTTCTGACGTGAAGAACTTGGCTCATGCACTGCCGTGCATGTTGATATTGCTTCAGAGTGAAATTTATATTTTATGTAATTTATTACAAATATAATAGAACGTATCTCTAGTTTAGATGAATATTGTTACAGTTCGAAATGTGCTGAAACACAGATATTGAAACATCGTTCGTTTTAACGAAAAGGCTCCGAAATGGTAACAGCTTACTCACAAATAACCATGTAATAAATAAATTCTGATACATTAATACAAACTTATAGAAGTGCAATTAGTCACTAATATTAACAAAAGTATTATTTACTAACCTAGCAATTCTAATTTTCCAAACAACAAATCTCTTACGTAGACTAGATTGTCCGTGCTTCCCACATCGAATCTGATCATACTGCTAAATAGTCTGAAAAGGATTAAAACAGTATTGTCACTTTTTATAATGGATGTGTTTGACAAAAGGCATGAGCTCAACTCTACAGAAATGCATTGGAACTGTAAATTACATGTATTGATAGTTGACGAATGATAAGTATATTTTATCACTAAATGAGACATAGGAAAGTAGAGTTGGATTCCATAAATTCCGATAAAAAGCATACCTTTACACGTTAGAGTCGGAAAAATATTGTTTGAAATTTGGGGGCATTTTCGTAACTAATGACTTCGGTCGTGTCAAGTCCATTGGCTGTAAAGTCTCTAAAATCCACAAACAAACATCAATGCCGCAGCCGTTATTAGAACACGGAACCTTCTATAGCTGGCTTAGCGTTTCAAACGACACGATTACCAGGTCGGCACGTCAGGGTCAATTGCTACCCTAAATAAAAATTCAATGCTTTTATATCTTTCGTTTTACACTCGTGGTGATAGATTCTAAGAAACACCATATGGTTGTCGCGCTAATCCGATACAAACATACGGCATCTAATTGAGTATGAAAACATATGAAGATCACCAAATTTAAGCTGCTAAGGACCATAGAGAGCGGAACCAGGGAAGAGGAAACATTGAATGGCAGGAATGACGGTGAAAGCGAATCTTCCAAAGAGGGAACGAAAGCCAAGTAAAAGGAACATACCAATCATAAGAAGGACATCAAGGACTAGAAAAGACGATAAACAGGATATTCATGTGTCAACGCAGTGTTGCCAGCTCTGCAGAAAGTTGAGATAGCAGATATAGCAAAAGATAGCAATTCAGGCACAAGAAAAAGGAATAAGTAACACTAAAGACAATAGGGAAGACTGGACACAGAGTGAAACAGGCGAACAATAGTTGTGCGCACGTGAGGGAAGACAAAGGTTGTCCCTGATTTTCCGCAGTCCCACCAGGCGAATACCGAGATGATACTGTGTCGCGGGCCAGAAGCTATCCTTCTCCTGTCCTAGCCTCAGCTGAAGGGCCGATGTGGCCTCGAAGTTGGAGACCCAAACTTCACATTGTGTCCTTTCCTGGAACGGAAAACAAAACGACTGGAAGAAAAGATCCCCATAGTTGTTAGTGCAATATAAACAAGACCAGGTGACATGGTATTACGAATTACTAGAGGTGCGGTGTAATGTGCCATGCTATGAGCCACAGGCAACGCGAGTAGAGAGATTGTGCACACGTAGAAAGTGCGCAGAGAGTGTGGGACATAAAGGAGCAAGAAGGAACCAGTGCTTGTGGTGGTAGGAGTAAGAGCGAGCGAATACTAGTGTTTCTGTTTGTAAGCATTCGACCACTAACTAAGTCCCATTTTAATGAAAATATAAATTGAGAATTATTATTACAAAAATAAAAATAAAAAAACGACAAGAAAACGAAGAATTCGTAATGAGGAGACAAATTTAAGTTGTAATTTTGGTATTTCCGAGCCAAAGTTGGAACAATGATTTACTGGAACAACATATAATATTGCTCCGTGTCCGATTTGTGTAACTTCAAGAAAGAGGATGTGAGGGATCAGATTGTACAGTAACGGATTTCGCATCCGTTTCATGTCCCTGGTTTGGGGGTTACGGCATTAATAATCTCAACCCCTCATACCGAACACTGTTGTGACTACAATCTAACATCACAGAATTAAAAACTTATGAAATACGGAATATAAAATTTAGATATTTTAGAAGTTTCCATTTTTGACAGCAGTATACAGTAAGCTATTTGACCTACTAATAAGCTACGCCTCAAAAGTACATCCATAGTTCTGTCTACTTGTTTCATTTCGACACCTTTGGTAATGAAATAGCGGTATGGTGTGATATTTAAGCGAGGAGAGATGGTTTCATCCAAAGTTTATAAATTTGGCGATATAAATTACAGTATGCTAACGAACGAACGTTCTTCTAAAATGTCAGGCAGGAAATACAGTACAATATTTCCCTTGTTGTGAATTCCAGGGAATAAACGCCGTTATTGTCACCTCATTTCGCTTCAGATAGATATTGGCAAGAAATATTTAAAGTGTTGAGATATGAATGTTTTGCTTGTACCGTAAATGATATACAAACTCATTACGAGAACATTTTGTCCTTGCTTTTTATGTTTGATGGTACGGCCATTAAGTTATTCCACTTGTATTCGTTTCCACGACAAGAGATTGTCAATACATTAGCATATGACTTTTAATACATTACTTCATTTTCACTTTCTTCATAACAATTATTGTAGCTATGAAGTTTTTACAGTTTGTAAGTTCTATCTGATGTCTACGTCAAAAGCACATGTCTAACTGTTGACTTGTCTATGTTATTGCATATAGTCACAAAACTACCTTTTTGCCAATTCTTGTATTTAGTGAAAAAATTACCGCCGCTCAGGCAGGCCAGGTAAGTTTTCCCCCAGATATTTAAGTTAAATGCACCAGTAATGGATACTTTTACGTTACGTTCCATTACCATTTTAAACTTAAATTTAGACAAAATGTGGTTATTTCATTAATATGTTACACGTTCTCCACGCTTTCGTGTAGTGATTTCTACACATTGTTTTCGTTAATAGATATTATAGGAGAGTATTTTTTTTGCTCAACATTCTTCTTATACCAGTGATGGAGATGGAAAAAATGAATGTTCTGGTAGTGGACACCGAGTAGTGGACATGCTGTTTAACTCATAATTACTAAAATAATCACTGCTAGTGCTTCAAGCAAAAGTGCCAACAAACATTTATGCTTAATGCTGTTCTTCGATTATCTTATTGTTTCATGGAAATCCACTTCGAGATCATTCTGGAGGTCCTGGGTTCGAAACTAGCGGTCGACCAATCTTACTTAGATTTTAATAGATTTTCCTTCGTCATAGCAGGTAAATTCCCTGACTACACCTTAAACTTTGCCTCTCGTCGACTTCTTCCGGGATGGGATCTTTTGCCCTTCTCTATTCCGGCCTGAGCCATAGATGCCTAAAAGTCATAAGTAAATTCGAAGTTTTAATGAACAGTATCGAACACTCAAACTGAATTCATCAGTGTATATCACTGGAAAAACTGGATAACATTTACTTGACAAATTTATGATCATAAAGAGTAAATAAATGATCATTCTCAAGTCGAGAAATAAAACAATAATAATATTTTGATTTCGATCTAGCTATGGCCGATAGGTTATCGAGCTCGTTTTCTTTGTGTATGGTCACATGTTCATTTTCCACCGGGGTCCAATGAATGGAGTGGTTCGGAACCCAATTTACCAAAATCTGTAGGTGTCGTCCTTAGAAGCTCACCAACTTGTTTAGGGCTTTAATAAAATTTAATCAATCAAGTATTGTGATTTCAATGAAGTAATGAACAGTGATTGTCCAAAAATGGACAAAAACTTACTTTGCCGGATCGGTAATGGACAGCCTCTGTTTTGCATAAAAATCTACGTTATACTTGTTTTAGCCATTTAAGTGCTTACCTTAATCACTTACTTCGCAGAATGCAAGGAAACTGCGATCATTGACACCATGTCAGAAAAATTACATGAAGGCAGTGACGAGTGAAAAACATTTTAGTGATAGAAGGTACTATATTAAATCTTCGCAAGTACTTAATAATACCTGCTCTTAAGAATATCTATGTTTACAACATTTCTCTTCAATTATTACTTGTGGCGGATTATCCAGTACTCGTGCATTTACTTTATACTCCATAATTCTATATGCTATAGCCGTAGCCCTATTCGCTTATTTTAAATTTTAAAACAAGCTAGAAGCGTTTCTTTTCTATCTTTTGTGGATGTATTAAATTTGAATTTCCTTTTAACATAGCGTTTTTGTATGAGGAGATGAAGCTACAAAGAAAAGGTTTAGTTTCAGTCTTGATTCGGTTGAATATAGGCTGTGTTGTAATTGGTCGAAGATTTTGAGACCTGTTCAACACAAATAGTTTCAAGCAGTTTATAGCCGCATGAACTCATCACATATTATACCTACTAGTTTTCTACGGTACGTTCTTCGTGTTAACTATGCATAGAATGACCTGGAAGTTTGTTGGTACTAACTAATTAGGAAAGTCTCGAAAATTCGGAGAATTCGTTCAGGACAAATAAGTAGGAACCATGCCCGATAACACGTGCAATGTTTTATATTACACGCATATCAATATATAAGTTAGAGATTTTATTTATAGTACCCAGAGCATACACTAATTCAGAATAATATGTTTCAGTGGAGAGCTATGAAGACATGTTTGTATTTGCCTTTAAATTCTTGTACTAGCAGAACATCTTAAATGTTAGTTACATACTTAAATTCTTAAGCCAATGAACATATCAGTCAATTCAATGTAACGAACGTTACGTCGCCGAAGGTGTAACGTGTGTTCAAGAAAAAGAAAAACGAGTCTCGCAAGAGTAAGCAAGTAAAACATAGAGATGACACATTCATAGAAACAATCAAAGGAATTGATTTTGAACAGGTTCTAGATAATCCAGACTTCGACAAACTTAAGGAGATGGTCAAAAATGTTGCATGACGGTAATGATGACCTAGCATCGACTTATATCATTCAATACGTGGACGCTTCTAGCAGATGGAAGGGGGGGGGGATGCTAAGGCGTAAGAGTTACCGCACACAAAATGTCACATCAAGGAGAAAACGAAATGATACTAAGAGGTGCTATGTTCTTGTTTATAGAAAATGAATGTCTAATTCTACAATTGGAAGATATGTAATTGATGTATAGTAAGTAGATTTGTACATTAACGGCGTGAGATAAAACGTACATGAAATTAATGATTAACAAGACAGTGATGTTGGACAGAACCTTATTTTGATGCAATGAATATAAGATGGCCATTCTACAGTCCAATGGTACGTATATGATAAGACAATATTTACGGTTGGAAACTATTGTATATGAAGTAAAGTGTATTTCCTATTAGTTACTTAATAATGATACTTGAGTTAGCATCTTCGACAACGAACCTTTTGTTCCCTATTATAAATTGAAATCCGTTACGAAACAAATGCACTTTAACAAATACCTTCCGTAAACAGAGGACGCAGCACTCCAAGTGGATAATCATATGGGGTAGCCACTACTATTGGTGAACAAAGTAACAGAACTTGCTGGCGAGTCTACGCAGTTTTGAATACTACGCTGGACACAGTTGCCAGATTTGTTTACTATCTTCCAAGGCCAAAATTCTCTTGTGATTTCTTACCTGCAACTGTGAGATTTTGTAAACTAGACTCATCTACCCAAGGACATATCTTCCGATACCAAACATAGGATGAAAGCTAAACGCCCCGATGGCTTTTCTGAGAGGCCATCTCACCTGATCGAGCACTAACTCGTGGTCACTATATTGTGACTATTTTTGGTTTCATATTAAGGTTTGCAGTGCAGAGTAGTGTCACCAGATGTTACGTCAGACTTCAAGAAGTATAGGTTTCATTACGAAGGTAGTTTGAACAGCATAGTGTAACAAAAGTTGCCCATTTTAGTTACAAAATGCATCCACTGAAGAAAACTTACTGTCAGCCTTATAGGAGAGCAATATATTGTCTAACAAAAGTGGTGAATTGTATTATCAAGTAATTTTGTATTGTTTACACACGATCGCAGATGCTAACGGCTAAAGGCAAATAATGCTTGCACGAAACTACATTGCTTGAACAAGCGCCGACCACTGAAACAACAAAGGTGCAAGCTAAGAAACGAAGTTATATTTAGTAATTTGGGATGTTAAACCGTATCGTTTCTTACACAGTACAAGACCATGTATTGCGTTACATCGACATTATGTCTCAGCCCTAGCGTATTAAATAAACCCTGTATGATTTTCCCCATGGTCGTAACTAAACTTTATATTCGCATTCTTTTAGAATTTAACGTTCTGTGCCAAAGTTTCCTAAAGACCTTTAAATATCCAAAATTTTAAATTTTCAATACTCTGTTTCACACTTTTATTTCGCATTGTCTGTACTGTACATTATACCAAGTAGATATCTCTTTCACCTTGACAGTTGTGTTGTGGTAAGGTAGAAATTCTCAAACTCGCACGCTGGTAGACAAGAACACTGTTTTTGTGAATTTGAACCTGCAATTAGAGAAAATTATTAAGTTAATTTTATTGCCCGAACTTTATTTTATAATTTGTAAGATAATGTTTTACTAAGGAATTAAAACGTTGATCCTTAAAGTACTGTATTCCACGATGCTTTATTCCCTCAAACTCTTACTTAAACAATATAAAGTTTCGTAATGGTTTTTATCATTTGAATTGCTATATTACTTATTCTGCGATATTCAAAGATAGTTTGAAATTTCCTACTGTTAGTCACGATTCAGTTGGAAGCAAGCGGAGTGCAATAAGTGATGTAACACGGAAGAAAATAACTGTTGTCTGGTACTGTATATACAGGGTGGACAAAAATTCATTGTCAAAAGTCTAGGAACGGAAACTTCTCCTCAAAATAAGAAAAAAATGTGTCTTTATAATTTGTCCAGTTCCGCTAAGCTTCGGAGCTACAGGCTGCCAAAAGCGTGGGAAAATGAAATTTAGGGCGTGATATTTCCAATATCATTAACAGTAGAACTCCGGCGATAATGTACCCTAAAAGACTTCCAACCTGCTCTACCCAAAAATGCATATGTCGAAATTGTGCGATGACTGCGCAAGGCATTCCCCCCAAAAACTAGAGGATTCTCAGAAATTCTCTGAAGTAAAGGTAGGCTGAAACGGGCATGCAGTTGATGACTTTCCAGCAGGTAACAATACTTCGTTTGTGCCAAGTCGATATCTCAAACAGATTCCATTTAACGAGTGCTTTTTTTTTTATTAAAAAGCATGGTTGCATAACTAACAGAAGTCAGCTATTCTCCAAACTGCAATACATTCAACGGACTATTGATTTATTTGCTATCACTGATAGAGAGAGAACGTCATTGCAAACCTGGATGGCGATGATTAATCATGTAAACAGTGCAGTATAGAGTAAGTAATAAACGACCGCAATGGTCAAGTGATCACAGGTGTCAGATCACGAGTCACAGCTAGAGTTCCGCGTTTGAGCCCCGGCTGAAAATCAACTTTGTGTAATTTGGAAGTAAAAAACAAAAACTTAATGGGAGTGAGATGGGATAAGATTCTTGGTCACTAACACGATCAATAAATACAAAGTCTGTAGTTTTTTTTAGAAATTTTGACAAGGGAATGTCATAGACTTATTAATAATTATGAATGAAAAATTAAAGAAATAAGAGACGTTTAAATTCAGTTGACATAACGTACACAATATTTCAAACACATTTACTTTTGATCGTTTGTATTTGTACGTTTGGATTAGAGATGGGCACAAAATAGCAACTGTTATTTTGGTAACAGTTATTTTGGGTTTAACTACTATATTTGTAATAACTGTTACTTTTTAAAATAAACTGTTATTTTTAACAGTTTGGGTTAAAAGACCGAATTGTTTAGTCTCTCGGCAGTGAAGTCAACATTCTTCTTTATAATTGCGAAAATAAAAGTTACGAACTAAGTCTGCAGATGACTTGCCAGTAAACTCTTGGGTGTTGGGGTATGTATTTACGTGTTCCTTGTGGGTGGGCAGGGGAAGTGGGTTACACTGGGAACCTGATTTCTCTTATGACGAGGCAAAGGAGTGTGCGCACCAAACTTAAGAAAGGTAAAGTGCGTATTATTATAGGCTTGAAACATAAGGGTAGGAGGAGAGGAATTGGTCACACACTGCAAAATAAAAAAAGAGAGAGGTCTGTGGTAGGCTATGATGTTGTTAGATGAAACGTTGTCAGCTCGTTCATTCGGGGGACTCACGAAAATTATGAATAATGTATGACTCTAAAGGGTGTCCATAGTCTAATGGTTAGAGCGCTGGACTTATGTCCGAGTGGTCTCGGGTTCAATTCCCGGCTGGAATCCAACTTTTCGGCGTCCACCAAGTCACGTGAATAATATGAGGCAAACTGGGGACGGCCACACTCGGTCTAGAAAACACCTAATACGCGTGTTCGTGGCCAGGTGGCGCGCAGTACTGACCACACAGCCGTCACTCACATAGACGCAGTTCCACCAGTCGTGTACAGATGGCTTTGGTGCAGGCTCTAGACCTATCCGTCTTTCACGCCAGTGGTTATTATCATTGACCCGAATGTACTAAAATATAAAATAACAATAACGTTACTTAACGATATGTCGTACTTTCTTAGTTAACCTCAAACTAGCAGGAAAAAATATGCTATTATATACGTATTAGTAATACAAGTGTTGAGACTAATGCTTTTTGGGGAGCGGTTGAAAATCCCCGGGGGCTTTGCCCCCAAGGAAGGATGCCTGAAAGAAACTGTGTAGGTGACGTTCCAGCGTTTTATTGCAGCTTTCAAACTGCTCATTTTTAAAAAAATTCTTTAATTTTTTTTTCTTTGGTCTCAGAAATTCGTGTGTGAAGAGTGGCCCACGTATTAAGATACTCTTTTTTTTACTATATATTATATTGTCTAAATAATTTGCTAGATTACCTCTTAGGTATTATGTAGGGGTGTTCAAGTATTACGTAAGCATAGGCCTATGTTAAACTTTTAGACACTTTCTAATTTGGAAGCAAAAAAAAAATAAGCAGATAACTTACCCCTCCTGGTTAACGTAAGACCTATCAAATTTCATATCGTTATTTCGTAGTCCATAATCGTCCTGAGTCTTAGATGCCTAAAGGCCATTATTAAAATTAAATTAAATTTGTAGTCCAAAAAAAATGTTTAAATATTCACATCTAAAATAATATGTTTTAAAGTGAATCTTATGGAAGTATTGGTCTGATCTTCTCACCTATTGTAAGATAAAATAAGCAAACCTTGAACCCCCTCTCTCCTCCTGAATGCTTACGTAATACCTGAACGACCCCATGTATATATAGTCTTGTAGATTATATATAGTTTGTTGGTCCATTTCATTACACAAAAAATGTAAATACATGTCTGTGTTTACGAAAAATATTAAATAGTGTAAATAGTTTGCTAATGTTTTATTATACCTATGGTAAACTAATGTAAGTACGATATTTTGTACGTCTATGTTTACGTAACAAAAAGGAAAAATTGTTTCTTGTTATTTGTAATTCGTATTTCCATTATTTTCCTCATTTATACTGTCAAAGTGTTCTCATTTGACCAGAAGGAATTTGAACTAACTAATTTTAATTATATTTGTACTAATTATTTTCGAAAAGAATAAGTAATTGAATCCATCAAAGCTATTACTAACTAGAATTTCTATTTAAGTCAGGCACATATCTAGAACTTGGTTTTGGGAGAGGTACCGGTTGTGTCCTCGATATGAAATGTATACTAAATATCTTGACGTCTAAAATTATACTAATTCTGTATGAAACAATTTCCGGGGGAAAGGCATCCATTCATACGTCCCTTATTTAAATTATTTCGATTTTATAATGTTCCCTCCCCGCTACTTACAATGCAGTCTCCGATAATATTATTTATAAAATAAATTTCCGACAGTTGTAATATGAATTACTCCATAGTCTTAAAAGTAGTGCATGATCCTTGCTCGTATAAACATACGCACGTGAACAAGGTTATACACTTTGTTATATATTTATCTAACATTTAATACTCCATACATAACTGGCTACAGGTAAGTTTACCTAAAATTGTGCATTTAAACGGCTTCTTTACAGTTGTGAATCCATAGAATCCAGTTCTAAAAAAATAAACTTTTATTTTCAAATTACTGTTATTGTTATATTAGTTATTTAAAAAAAATAACAGATTAGCCCACGTCTAGTTCAGATTTTGGAATCTGAACATGCTGAGATCTGCCTATTCATCAGGAGAGAGAGAGAGAGAGAGAGAGAGTGAGAGTGAGAGAGAGAGAGAGAGAGAGAGAGAGAGAGAGAGAGAGAGAGAAAGAAAAGATTAACCGAGAATAGTGAAGTATGGTTGTATTTCAAGTTGAAAGTTCAAGCATTGAAATTTGGAGCAAGAAATTCTGAGGGAAGATTCGTGTAATTCCAAAATAACAGATTTTAAATAATAATTTTAATTTTGTGAAAGGAACTACACAAAATCAAAGACGTACATTTTTTTTTATTTTTATACAGAGTATTACTTAAAATAATTCTTTGAAGATTAGGGAAATGAAAAAGAGTTGAATAGGCAGCAATGTTCAAACCAAAACATGTTTTTAAGTGCCTTAAAAAATGGTAAACTTTATTTTTATATGGGCTAGTCTAGTAACTTTGGACTTCGACTCGTTACGATTCGTCCTTTAGCCATTAAAATCCACACCCTGTCCCAGCCATGACTCTAACTCGGGCCCTTCGAGTCGTTGGCTTACCGCCGTAGACCGCACTGTTACCCGGCCGACAAGTGCCTTTCTAGAAATATGTTCGTCTGCACGTGGATGTACACAACGGAAACCATTCCCATCGGAGGTTCTTTACTAGATACCAGTGCCGAATCTAGAAATTTTCGTATGGGGGGGGGGCAAAGTTAAATTTTGGCGTCCTTTTCATCGTTTTTAGCCAAACAACACGAACGGTCGGCGCAACGGCCACAACATTGTCTCGCATCACGTAGTGTACTTTTGTTATCTTCTCTGGAACCTGTCGTGGCCCCGCTATTACTAACTCCAGTAAGGCACTAGACCCACTTATCTGACTTGAATCTTAGAGATGAAGGTAGGTTGTATGGAATAATATAAATATACCTAGACTCCTCCAACGCAATTGAAACTGTCAATCACAAACTTCTTATACACATGCTTGCTTCCAGATTTAGTATACACGGACCCCTCCTTCAGCTTCTAACATCATATTTGACTGGCAGAGAACAACGTGTCATCTTCCCTGCTAGCACATCCAGGTGGCTCCCCATGCTTTTAGGTGTCCCTCAAGGAAGCTCCTTAGGGTCAGTTTTATTTTCCCTCTTCATTGATGACTTATGTGAACAGATAGATAATTCCTGCTCTGTATTTCTTTACGCTGATGACTGCAAAATTTTTAAGGCAATTAAATCTACAGAAGATACTTTCTTCCTTCAAACCGCTATAGATTCTGTTGAAATGTGGGGCAATAATTGGTTACTGAAAGTCAATCCTTGCAAAACTGCTGCAATGCGTTTCTCACTCAAAACCCATAATACAAAATTCACGCACACATTAGCCTCATCTAATATACCATGGGTAGACCATTACAAAGATCTGGGTATCATATTTGATGAAAAACTCAATTTTACTCCTCACATTGAATTCGTAACTTCTAAAGCACTCAAACGTCTTGGACTTCTCTACAGGTTTACAGATATTAAGGATTTCAGAGCTCTTCGGTCATATTTTCTCACTTATGTACTTCCTACTATTGAACACTTCATCTATCTGGTCTATGGCTTGTGAAACCAACTTATCCAAATTGCACAATGTCCAACATTTCTTTATCTGCATTGTTCAATACAGGGTACTAGCCAACCTGCAACACAAATCTAAGGTAGACATTTTGAACTCTCTTGACTTAAAAGAGATATGCACACGAAGAAAACTAAATGACTTAAAGTTTCTTTATAAAATAATGCAGTGCACACTCAGGACCAACGACCTTCTTCTACTTTTTAACCTAAGAGTACCCAGACAAAATTATCGTTCACAAAATCATTTCTACCTCTCAAAAGCGAGATTGTGTTCGGTCCAACGATCTCTTGTATATAGATTATCACATTTTTGCAATACTCTTGCTTTTCCACCAGATTCCTTCCTCAGTAAAAGTAAATTTCGAAAGACTTGTTATATGATCTCGTGAATGCTAAAAAAAAAAAAGACTGATCTTTTTTTATTGTATAATTCTATGTTCTTATTATTATTTTTATTGTTATATCACTTTGTTACAAGAACGGTGTAAAATGGTGCTTTCTGTATCCGTGCTAACTTTTAATAAATATAAATGTCTTAGCGCGCAGGTATTGAAATTTTGATCACGTTTAGGTCAATTTCAATTAAATATGCGATTTTACTTCCTTTTCAGGAGCTTTTATTTTTTATTTTTAGCTCCTTGTCGCCCTCTAAACATGCCGCCCAAGGCACTTGCCCCTTTATGCATCCCTTAGGAACTGCTAGATACTATGCATCTTTACTCGATACTATGCATTTACATAATGTATACAATCTAAATAAGGCTTTGTATTACGTGTCATATTAATTCCCTTGGAAAATTGATGGACGGAAAAAAATATCTCCCAGATTTCTTCCGAACTTAGCCATAACTACCTTCTCAGCAATGTAATTTAAAGGACAACCACGTGAATGCTTCATGTTTCTGTTCAATTTCATGTTCCGGTTACTTTCATGCGGTTAACATAAAACTGATCATGTTTACACTGTAAATCACAGCTATACGACCCAATGATGACAACCTCTCCCAAGTTCTAAAGAATACAACTTAGGATACTTGTTTTCAAGCAATGACGCACGATAGTTTATTTAAAAAATTCCAAATTATTAAGAAACTGTTATTTTGGAATCAAACAAATCTTCCCTCAAAATTTCTTAATCAAAATATCAGTTCCTGATTTCAACTTAAAACCTACCTTTACCTCAAAGAATTTATGAGAATCCCCTAGTTTTGAGGGGAATCCTTGCGCAACCATCGCACAATTTCGAAATATGCATTTTTGGATAGAGCAGGTTGGAAGTCTTGGGAGGTATCTTGTCGCCGCAGTTCTACAGTTAATGGTATTGGAAATATCACGCTCTAAATTTCACTTACCCACACTTTTGACAGCCTGTTGCTTCGAAACTTAGCGGAATTCGACAAATTACAAAGGCATATTTTTTCCTTATTTTGTGGGGAACTTTCCGTTAATAGAGATATGACAGTTAATTTTTGTCTACCCTTTATTATCTAGTACATTACGTGACGTATAGTGAGTCTGACGCATTTTAAGAACCAGCCATTTTTTTAGTTAGATTCATAGCTACTGCCTGTAGCTGCAAGTAAGTGATACTACAATTACTGGAACAGACTTCATGAAGTAAGTCGTAGACTACCTGTTAACAGGTAGAACCTACTCTGCTAGTTGCAACCACGAAAGCCAATGTAGCTATTCGAACCTTGATGAAACAATGGGGGATCTTGATGAAAAAATAAGATCTCCTGTTCAGCAGCTCTGCGTTGATGCTCTCTCGAACGGCAGATTAATATAGCAGAGCTCTTTGGAACGCCAGTCCACTATAGCAGACATCTTTTTCCGAGGAATTGTCTTGTCTCAAAAATGATATGGTCTTTGATAATGTTATTACAGCTCTAGAATTACATTTGCAGCCCTGTTCTTAGACCCTAACAATACATTCAGCAAGCTGGTTTTCCATGGTGTTATCGTAGTGATGGAAGATGAACCAAGAAGTTGCAAATTTTGTGTTGACTGCAAACATTTGTAGGAATATTTGCTCAAGTTTGGTGCACTTGAATTATGATGTTGATATTGAACTGACTTGTATTTTATTTTGTTGCAAGTATTAGGACCAAGTGATAGTAATATGTCTAACTATTAATCATCTGATAGTTCGTGTGTGCTAAAATACGGTACATTTTGAACTTTTCCAAAGTAGCTCTGACTACTCCACTTTGGATCATATTTTCGAAATACCGTCTTTAATTTTTTATGGTCACTATTCATTTGTGGAAACAGTTCTCTACTTCATCAAAATCCGTAACTCGACCGCTAGTTAATGTGGATCAATGTACAGGGAGATTGAAAAGTAAGATTACATAGAGATTTATATACATATTATAATACATGTATAATTTATCTTCAATGTGTATACCTTGAACTTCAATTCGCGTATTCATGTGATGTTTTCAATTCTTCATAACCTATTGCAGAACGTCCCACTTAATCATATCTTTACATTGCACAATGCTTTCTTTTATACGATGGATGTTCTGAATTTTAACGCAGTTAACGAGTGCCTTTAAATAACCCCAAATAAAAAATACATCTGTGACATATCTGGAAACACTGGTGGCCACTCAAGGGAACCACGGCGACCTATCCATCCGCCAGAAAACTGGATATTCAACAATTCACAAATAATTAACCAAGAAAAATAAAATTTTCTGTGTAACCTTACTTTTGAATCACCCTGTAAGGTAAACGCACCAGTAATTGACATTTTAAGGACACGTTTTACTCTTATAATTTGTAACTAAACCACGGTTTAAATGTATTGAACAAATGAGAATGCTACACATTCTCCATGCTTTCTTCTAGTGATTTCTACCAATTACTTTCATCATTATACACTATTTGAGAGGAAATCACGTTTTGTTTTGTCTGACATTGTTTTCGGACCAGTGAGCCATAGATTTCTTGTGGCCATAAAAATGAAAATTCTAACTTGCCATGAATAGTGTCCAATATTTAAACAAATCATTTCATTAATGGGTATCCCCACGTGCATCATTGAAAAAATGGGACCAAAAATTTCCTGACAAACTTATGGTCATGAAGCGTAAATAATCTTTCCCAAGTTGAAATAAAACAATTAACAGAATTATGACGCCCTCGGAGTTGCGGAGAGTTTCGGGCGCCCATTTTCTACTCGCATGTTCATGAGTGCTTCAGAGCCCACTTTACCGAAACTGTAAGTCCCGTCCTTAGAAGCTCATCAGCTTGCTTGGGACGTTAACAACAAGTGAAACAATCAAGGATTTTGATTTAAACTAAGTAATGAATAGTAAGTGTCCATAACTAGACAAAAACCGCCCTTGCCGTACCGGTAATGGACACCCTCTGCTTTGCATAACAGATAGAAGTTATAATTGGTTTGGTCATTTAAATACTCGAAACCGAGGCATTTCGTAATGTATAATAGTGCAGAACAACAAAAGTAATCGTTATTGAATTTCATGAATAAAAAACGAAAGCTCTCGCCTTAATCACTTGCTTAAAAGAATGCATGGAAAAGTAGGTTCAAGCATGGACCTAACTTCAACATCATGTCAGAAGTATCATATGAAACTAATGACGAGCGAATAATGTTCAATCGCATCAGAAAACACAATATTAAACTTTCTCATGTAGGTGAAATGATTACCACCCTTAGGAAAATCGTATTTTACATTTTTAGGTAGATTTCGAAGAAAATATACCTATTGAGATCGGTACGATATGAAAGTGTATATATATATATATATATATATATATATATATATATATATTAACACGCTAGCGGCCATAATTTTGAAGATATTTGAACCAAACCATCTTGGATCCAAAATGGCCGCCGAACCCATTGTTGTATAGAATACATAGCCTAAACCGCTGGGGCTATTGAAATCAAATTTGGCATAAAGGTACATCACTTTTTGATTATGAAAATGTTACCTAATGAGTTCAAAGATGCCATCTGGATCCAAAATGGCGGACCTAAAAATCCATTTTCCACACCGTTTGAGCTAGAGATACGACATTTGGCATAAGGTGCATTATGACGAGTAGCTTAGGGAAATATCACAACATTTGGGAAAAGTCACCATCTTGGATCCAAAATGACCGCCCAAAATCCCATTTTGCACATCGTTTGAGCTGGATGAATGAAATTTTAACTTGAAGTTGTACTATCACAAGTAGGTCACGACAAAATAAGAAAACTTTCAAAAAGTCGTCAACTTGGATCCAAAATGGCCGCCCCAAAAACCCAATTTCCAAATCATTGAAGGCAGAGAAACGAAATTTTCAATGAAGGTGTATGACCAAGAGTAGGTTACAATAAATGGGGCAAATCTTCCCTTTGGGGGCGCAGCCAACCGTGGGAGGGTGAAGATGTACTCCGTGGTGGTGTAGTGCTGCAGGGAGATTTTGGTTAAGATAAAGGAGGCGCATCCTCTCAAAAGCACTGAAGTTGGGGGGCGTGCCCCGGCTCCCAGCGAAACTTCGAAATCTACCTCAGCCTGTAGGCCTACCGAAAGGTATTTTTTTCTCTTCAAGTGTACATCCCTGGTGCGTTTACGTAGATTATCTCTCTCCATTACTCCTGTGAAATTTCGAAGGAAATGAAGTTGCTAATACGTAAAATAAATCGTGGTACTCCCCACAGGGCATTTCTTCCTTCAAACAATAACCCTGATGTTTAAGTTCATGACTAAGGAGAACAACTTTACATTTCTAGTTTTAGTTATCAAGCCAAGTTCGTTATTCTATTGTTCACACGACACTATTAAAGAGAAGCTTAACTAAAACTCACAATAAATAGAGCATGCTATTATACTTAAATTCGGTAACTTTATTGATTGTTTCAAAGTAAGTAGTTTCCTGTGATTCATGTCAGCATTTGTACTTCGGATTTTCCACTTCTGTCTTTTATTGTTTTCTATTGGGTTCGTGCAAACCCCGTTTATAGTGTGCATATAGAAATGCAAACAACACAAAATGGAACTTACTTAGAATTGTGCGTATTCGCAATTGAAATCGATGATCTCTTGCTTACCAACCTTCTCAAGGAGATGAATCCCACGCCGATAAAAGTGTAAAAAGTATACATCTACAGTTACGGTGATGTAAGCAGAGTTTTGCAGGATTTCTATAGAATTTAAACAGTAAAACCTTTAAAGTTGTACTCGGCAATATTGAGGGGTCTGACAGAATTCTAAGATGGAACTAAAGGTATGGGAAACTAATGAGATAAGTGAAGAAATGTGTGGTGCATAACATTTCTGCACAAAATGGAAAGTGAAAAAAACTTGACAAACTTGCTATAATAGCAGCGACGCGTGAGTTCTTCTCTTAATTGAATGTTGTCTAGCGAAGATCTCGTGGTCAAGGTGCTGATAGTTTGGAACACAGGTTAAAGGCATGTAAACAAAAAATGTCATCTGGGTACAGTACGTAAAAATAATGAACAGAATTACACGTGGTAGCTTCTCCAATTATAGCATGGAACAAATCATAGACTTCCTGCCTTTCAAATGTTTCCCAAGGCAATAAATACATTTAAAAGAAATCATGTTTTGGGTTACTTTTTAAATCACAAATAGATAGCCAAGGTAGAGTACTATGTGCAGTATTTGCTAGGAAAATATGAACAATTGCCAACAACAAACAAAAATCATCTAAACGGAAACATTTCCGAGCAACTTATATGTAAGATAGCCCGTGTAAGGACTGAAAAATCAATGAATATGTAAATGAAAGTTAGATGTAGAGCATAAGTCAAGCCTGTAAAAAAAAATATGTACAATAATTTATTGTTTAAAAAACTGCTTAAGGCAGGAAAGGTGCCTTAAGGTGCATCATTTTGAATCCACAGCTAAGTCGGAACGATCAACTTTTATTCTCTACCAGTGGCAAAGGAAGTTCACATTCAAAGTTACAGAAATTGTGGTGTCATTCATTTCCAAATGAAAATGTTCTAATAATGAAGAAGAGGCAACAAGGACGAACACTATTACCGAAAATCATTAGTAAGAACTTTTCAGAAACAAACTGCTGAGCCTCTAAGGGCGGGACCCACATTTTCTGGTAAAGTGGGTTGTGAATCACTCCGTACAATAAAACACAAGTAGTTGAAATTGTGATTATTTATTTCTTAAAGGTAAAATATATGCAGTTATATCACCCAGTATCTGTAGTTTCGTACACTACTATATCTAGTGTGTCTAGTTATAATTGCAAACAAGACATATTATTATTGTTTTATATAACAAATTGAAAGTGCACGTCAATTAATGTTTTAATTTTTCACTCCATGCATAACATTCTACTGTGCTACATAGTCGTCACTTCCGCGAACCACATTATCAACATACTCCTATACTTGAGATAACCCTCACACACACATTTTACAAAACATCAATATCCCGAATGGTTCTTTGGTTATTACTATCATGATTATTTTTCTCTTCCCTTTTCAGGGTGCAGAATAGTTCCACTATAAATATAAGTACGGAACTATACTAGAAAGTTTTTTTTATAGACGTGTGTGCAGTTTTACACATTAGGTGTACTCCTTGGTGCGAGTAGTCACACGGGTTCGAGTCCATGAGGTTCTATTGAACGGTGTGGTGCGGAAATCTGTAGATCCTGTCCTTTGAAGCTCAGTAGTTTGTTTCAGTGGTTCGCAACAATGTTCTCACTAATGATGTTTAGTTATATATTAGGACTAGAACAATTACTGGACATTTGCAAAAATACCGCCGTAAGTTTGAGCTCCTGTAGCTCCAAAACTACGCATACCTCAAACTTTCTTCAAATGAACTTTATTATTCTTTTAATGTAAATATTTACATCCCGAAGTTTCCGCCATTCTATGCGTGTCCTAATAATCCATTTAATTCTTTGACAATAACATTGCTGTTATGCTCATTTCGACCTACCTCTACTTCAGAAATATTCCGGAATCTCCTACTTCCTTTGGGGAATACCTTGAGGAATTTTGAAATCTGAATTTCCAAATAGAGCAGGTTTAATTTCTTTAATCGTACCACGGAGCATGAGTCCTACTGTTCGTGGTGTTAGAAATATAAAGTTCAGTTTTTCATGCTTTCGGCAGCATGTAGCTCCGATAAGCTGCATGTTTCGAAAGGTTGCCAGAGAAATGTTCGTCATGATTAAATGTGAAGAATTATCTCCAGAAGTTCGTATGTGTAATTAAAAAAATCTATATATACAAGCCGACTCTGTGAAACCATAATACGGCCGTAACGCTGCTCCTAGTGCTCAGAAATATTTGGAACAAAACAAAATATTAATGCCAAAGTGCATGAGTGGAATAACATGGTGATGCATCTGAAAGTTGTTCAAAGTTTCATGCTTGTTTCAAAGAAAGGAAATTCAACCATTGTTTCTATTTAAAGTTTTGAAGTTGCTCCCCCGTACCAGTAATTCCTGGAAGCCTCTGTTTTCGAATATGTTACTTTTGATTCTGCACATCCAATTTAGTAATTCACTTTAGATCGCAAACTTTATTAACTATTAGCTTTGAGTTACAGCATCCGAAAAGTCGCAAAAACCCTCTGCACCATATTAAGTTTGACCACCAATTTGCTTTTTTAACTGCCAAACGATATGATCTATCGAAAAGTGTTTACTTTAAAAGTTGATCAAAATTTACCGATTGTTTTAACAGGAGCAAAATCCAGTCCTATTTCTATTTAAAATTTTCAAGCTGCCCACCGTAGAGGTATTCCCGATAGGTCCCTGCTTTTAGAAGCATCATCATATGATTCCGTACATGCACTTTGGCATGAACATATTATATTACAAAAGCTTCTGTGCACTAGGAGGTGCGTTATGACCCTGTTACTATTCTAAAGAATCACCCTATATATATATATATATATATATATATATATATATATATATATATATGAAATAATAATAATTCACAGCCATAATAATAATAATTAACAACTGCATGCGGATGAAGGAGTTGGTCTACTGCTCCTATGCTGACCAAATGTGTTGGGAGAAGAAAGCCAAAGCTCTCATCTGTGATCGCCACTGTCTTTTATTCATAGCAGCTCCCCAACTGCATTATCATGAAGAATGGAAACCGTTCCAGACCCTCTCGCGTTGGATAAAATCACTTGACATAGCTGGGAATCGAATTCGGGACCCTACGAGCAGTAGTCAGCGACTTACCAGGTTGAGTCATATGTTCGTAGCGTTGGGTGACCCCGCCCACTCGATCCCGGAAAACCGTGTGCAACGTGTAGAACAGGTGAAGGTGGTGGTGGCAGAAAGCGTGTCACGTGTCTGTCTGATCACAGCGCTAACGGTGTGTGGGAGGAACTACGCGTTGAATACACAGTTGGCAGGACAATGGCTGAGGAGAAACTTGTGTCTCGTGTGCTTCTGCGTAATTACTGAAAAAAGAGGTTGAATGCAGCAGCAGCAGCCAAGGAAATTTGTGCCGTAGAAGCTGAAGGTACTGTCCACCCGTCATCAGCTAGAAAGTGGTATCAACGTTTTCGGTCTGGTGACACTAGTCTCGATGACAAGCCCAAGAATGGACGCCCTGTGACGACGGAGATCGATGCCCTCCTAAATGCTGTTGAAGGAAACCCAGGAACCAGTACCCGTCAGCTGGCAGATGAGGTCCAGACATCACAAACCAGTGTCGTTCGTCATCTACATCAACTTGGGTTTCGCTCCAGGCAACCGAGAATGATTTCCCCATGATATGACTCCAGCTCAAGCTCAACAACGTGTGACCCTGTGTGAAGAACTGCTTCGAAACCCAACTGACGACAGGTTCTGGCGGCGGATCATCACGAATGATGAAATTTGGATCTTTCTTCGTTATCCTGACACCGTGGAACAATGGCTTCGACCAGGTACCGAGGCTCAGCCAGTGGTCTAAAGAGCGCGGTTTGAAGAGAAGACAATGCTGTGTGTGTGGTGGAATTTCGAAGGTACGGTGCACTGCGAGCTCGTTCCACATGGTCGTTCCGTAGATGGGACATTGTATGCTGAACAGTTGCAAAGAGAATACGACATTGTGCGTCATCGTTATCAAGCACTGGTGAACCGAAAGCGACTGCTCCTCCAATTTGACAACGCTCCATGCCACAGGTCAAGAAGAGTCCGCCAGCACATTGCGGACATGGATGGCGTGCACATTTTACCACACACCCCCTACAGTCCCAAGCTTGCGCCATCTGATTTCCATATGTTTCGTTCCATGGCACACTTCCTGCGGGCAGACAATTTCATTCCGTGCATTACTGAGTTCTTTACTTCAAAGCCTGCAGCCTGGTATCGTCAGAGGCTTGTGTCACTGGTGAAACGTTGGAGAAGGACTATATAGTGTGATGGGATGTACTTCGCCTAATAGGCTTCTGTGGTACAAGGGGAGGCGGGTGCTGCACATTATCCATGAAAACGCTACGGACATATGACTCACCCTGGTATATATATTAAGTTCTATTATAAAAGAATAAATTGAATAAGTCCGCACGCATTCTCTCACTCTAGATTAATTTCAGGTGACATTATGAAAGGAAGATATTTTATTTTAATTTTCCTGCCCTTTCAAACATTGATGAGATATCAGCTAATTCACAGCAAGTTGCCCTAAAGCCATTTACATCTGTTTATTGATCACTGAAGCACACTGCGAGAGCGAGCAACTGCACAACACCTTTTATCGCAAAAGGAATTCATGATTCCTTTTGCAAACCTAAACATAGCACATTTATTCGTTTTAGATTGACAAAAGGCATTAATGAAAACACAAACAGAATGTTCTATCTGCTTTAGGCAGAAACCCTTGGAATAAAAATGGTGTCACAGATTTTCCATGCTGAAGTCAGGAGAGAAAGTTATCGGGTGGCGAGAACTTGTAGAGTGGTCTGTGAAAAGTAGAGTGAGAGGGGAGACGCAACAATTATCCCGTTCATGTTCAGAACTGCCTAAGCAAATGTTTCTTGTAAGGTAGGTGGTCCTACGTTGCCGATTTTGCCTTTCAGATATAACACCCGCTCATTGTACACATGTCTTTCAGCAAGATTCTACTAATACGTTTGTGTTACAAAACAAAAAATAAAGTTCTTGCCGATTTTGATGGCCAGAAACAGAAATATATACACACGATTATACTTAACGTTAGTCTTCAAAGTAATCTCATCGGCATTTACCACCTTCTACCAACGTTCCTGCAGCTAAGCAATAGGTGTGTTTTATCCTTGGTCACCCACGCCCCATGTGGCCTGGTATTGTCGCTAGTTAACAGTACACCTTTGGGATTCACCAGTGCTAACTAGCTCTTTCTGCTCCAAATGCCTGATGCACACGTTCTGACTGCTGTGAGTACAGATTCGCATTGATGACTTGACATAGTTGTAGCAGCTCGTAGTGCAAAACTTGGCGACTTATCCACCAGATGCAAGACATAATCTTGCGTAGGTGTAGAGGTGGTCTTGTGGTGTGAGACACAAGTTAGTGTGGTGAAAACGATGTATGTTACACTTGGGAGACCCACGTTTCACCACTGGTGAACACTCGCTAAAATACGGCTGTGATGCGGTGCCGAGAAAGAAAACGACAAACTGACTCACTTATTGGTCCTTGTTCACTTCCGACAGTGTGTAGATACAAACTTACTCAACTTGTACGCCTTACCTATCCGGTACAGGTGAAGTCTTACTATTTCATGATAAATCTTCAATCGTTCGGCAAGCCAACCAAAGGTTTGACGTATTCATTGACTTGATTCCGCTGCAGACAAACTCACTTTAAAGTCATAAAAAAGACAACTCTCGAACGAGCTGGTTCGACAACTAAATTTCTGTTTGTCACTACTCGTGCTATGACTATTGTGAGTGTGTAACGCGCCTGTCTTGTTTACGGTCAATGTTCCCATTCCCACCAATATTGCTTTTCTAGCACATGAGGTAGTCATTTCCGTATCGGTGATCACATCTTCGCATGCGATATTAAATAGTGACAGTGAATACTTTTGAGCCAATCAGATACAAATATCGACAATTTCGACGTTTTATGTATACATTTTCTGCTTGTGACATCACTGACACACTTTCTCACTTACTGAACAGGTCTCTTTTTTTTTCGGAAATACAATTCTTGCCAAAATTCTGTATAGTTTATTCCCTTTGATAGAATCATATGGTTGCTTAAAATCAATGAACAACTTCAGAGCACTCACATTTATTTTCAGTTATTGTTCCAAGACAGAAATCTAGTTTAATTTGGATAAGTTCTTCCTAAATTTATGTTGAGGATCTCCAATTGTGTTTTTTACTTATATGCGTAGGCGTGTAAGCAGTATATTACTAAATGTTTTGTAACATGTTGGGAGCAAGGAGATTCAGCGGTAATCATTGCAGTAAGATTTATAACCTTTATTTTATAAACAGGAACAGTTACGTAGTTTTTTATAGTTGTTTGAGAGCGCCTCCGTTTCTCTTAAAGCAGTTATAAATTTATGTAGTTCCTTGACTACCGCCGTTCCTCCCGTTTTAATTAATTTAACTGGTATGTTGTCAGTTCCTGTTGATCTGAAACTTTTCAGTTTGTTTTTGCTAATTTTCAAGTGGATCTTGTCAGGTTGGGATCTTTAATGTTCTGTGGTGTATATTTATAATTTCTCTACTTGTTATCCAGAGTGAACATTGAGGAGCTTTTCGGAAATAAATTTTTCACACATGGACCATTTTAGTGGGGTCCGCTTGAAGACATCCGTGTTAATTTTGATCATCTCTAGCCTATTCTTAACGACTTTATTCCTTTGGTGAGATCTATTATATTATTTGCTTTGCCGTTTTCTTCAATTTTGACAATTTTTAGCATCAGATATTTTCCTTTTAGTTTCTAAGCCAACCTGTGGTATTACACTTCGCTTTACTGTAGTGGTTTGCATTTGTTCCGATTTTACTGCTTTACCATGGTTATCTTATTTGTTTGAGTTGTTTATGAAGCTTAAGTAATTCTTAATGGAGTCAAGATTTCTTTTTCTACCGTTTCTTGTCTCCTACATCTTCTTTCGTTGCGCCCTTCACTGTGTCACGAATTGCTCTTCACATCGGATGTATACTAATGTAATTAAAAGTAACAATTTCCAGAGTTGAAATGGAGGCAACTTCCGATTTTTTCTGTACATCAAGTCTCAGTAAGTACAGATACAATTGATATTAAAGAGTGAAAAGTATGTGACTGGACCGGGTATCGAACCCGGAACCTTTTGGATTACCGTCCCACTGCGCTACCAACTGCGCCACCCAGTCGACCCACTTCCCAATCACATACCTTCCACTCTTGACGTCGATGTTATCTCTCGAAACCACCTGGAGAGTACCACAACTCCTAGTTGTGCTTGGACTTTCCTGTGTCTCATAATGGTGAATATCTCACGCGGAAGAAATAATTTCAAAGTTGAAATGGAGGATACTTCCGATATTTTCTGTACATCAAGCCTCTGTAGGTACAGATAAAATTAATATTAATTGGTACTCTCCAGGTGGTTTCGAGAGACAACATCAACGTCAAGAGTGGAAGGTGTGTGGTTGGGAAGTGGGTCGACTTGGTGGCGCAGTTGGTAGCGCATTGAGACGGTAAACCAAAAGGTCCCGGATTCGATCCCTGGTCCAGTCACATACTTTTCACTCTTTATATTAAAAGTAACAACTTTATTGTTACTCAAATGGCCTAATAATTTGAAGCTATTTGGGATTTCGAATTGATAATCTGCTTTTGCGCTCGAGTTATTTATTCTTGTTACTTCAAATTTTGATTGTTTTAACCCTTTATTTTCCCTATTCGCAATGATTAACCTATGATTCACTTTTACTATTAATAGCTGATGGTCAGCGTCACGTTTTACTCATGTGTAAGTCATAACATCAATTTCGTCGGCATGTCTTCATATATATACTAATACATGATCAACGTGGTTTTGTGTTTTGACACCGGGATATATCCATGTGTATTTGTATATGTATTGTATGCAAAGTATGTATTCAACTTGTTATTATTAAGTTTCTCGAAGTCGCCAAAGTTATCAGTCTTAAGCTATTGTTGTTCCTGGCTACGTGAAGGCTTGATTTGCTTAAAGTAAGTCTAAAAATTTCACTGCTGGGGAAACAAAGTGACGTAACGAATTTTTCATAACTTTTCAAGAGCAGTGTTTGAAGTTCCAAATGCATGCAATGTAGATGTGCAGTAATATTTACATTTTGTGTATCTCTTGAAATGAGTTCATGATATAGATAATCATTCACGCCATTTGCAATACAGGTGATTAAGAGAGCAATTGTAAAAGAAAATTTAAAGTATTAATTGATTTGAGATTGGAAAATATTTAGAAATTACAAAATGCTAAAGTATTGTTGAAAAATCAAATTTTGAAATTAATTAAAATTTCCAATGTGTTAAATTAAACAATATAATATTATTTTGTTTATTATAATACCTATTTTTATGCTAATGGCGTTCATGTATATCTATGTCGTGTACCCATTTCACTCTGAAACTATTGATCGTAGAAATACAACCACTTTGACACGTTACAAATCTTCTTAGGAATAACACAAATATAACGGTAACTCAATTTTATATCTCTTTTCAAGATATACCACTTTGTTTTCCAAACGACCATTTCTTCCATACTTTCATTTGCGTTGAAATTCCCTACCACAATGTTAGTGTTATACTTTGTTAATTGGTCAAACAGCCTTTCTAGCTAGTCGCAAAATGTAACTTTTCATTGGCAAGAGTGTCTTCAGTAAGAGCATGAATATTTTGTAAAACCGTGGAAAACCATCTTGTAAGTATCGTAACGTAGGATAGTATTTCATGCATTAACTGAATATTTTGAACCGCCGCAACAGTACCGTTGTTAATGAGGAATCCAGTTCCAAAATTCTGTTATTTAATAACCCTAGGGTGTTATTCAAACTTGTATGATTCCATACTCAAATAAATAAAATAATGGTATATACAATGTGTCCCTGAAATAATGGTGCAAACTTCTGGGAGTGGTTATTTATGTCAAAAGAAGAAAACAGTTTATTTGAAGAAACTTCGTTAAGCTACGGAGTTATCACAAATTACGTTCTATCTCGACACATAATGACGTAAGTGGTTGTCGGCTTAGTAAATCACAATATCCAAATAGTTCCAATACACTCATTTAAGTAACATTTATGATTGCGGGAATACCTCATAGACAGGTTTCGCAATGTAAGAATCTCAATGATTTAATAGGTCTAGAATGGAAAGCCCCTCTAAGCAGCATTCGACAACTATAAACATAGCTTAATTTGGTGTGTTGGGTACTACTTCCATAGTGATTTACTAAGGCAACACCTCTTACGTCTTTATGTGTCGAAATGTAACGTTACTTCTGACGATACCGCCTTACCTTTAAGCTCCTGTTGCTTCGAAATTATGCACGTTTCGAAATTCCTTCAAAGCAATATGTTTTTCTTCTTTTCATGTAAATAATTACCTCCCGAAGTTTGCGCTATTATATTATGGACTCACCGTATAATAACATGTGCACATATATTCTCTTTAACGTACGTTATAGCTAATTTGGAAACCATTTATATGGTCACAAATGATAAGTATTGTCAATAATTTGTCACTGGTATTATTCAAAATATTTTAGAATATTTGCTGCTCAGTAACATACATACAGGGCGCTCGAGGTAAATCCGGAATGTGTATAGGCAGCAGTGATTGGAAAACAGACAAGACTACCTTGGGTCGGTGCTCCCTCTCCGTTCGCTCGGTCATCGAGGCGTCAGTGTGCATTTGACGGCTGGCGAGCACAGAACGATGAGCCGGGAATACGATCGTCGGGCGGCGACACTCGAATAGCTTCGCGCCGGGAAGATACCAAAATAAATCATCGTCTGGTTTGGATACAGCAAGAGAAAAGTTTATGACATTGCTCGGATGTTTAGAGAATTGGAGCATCCGGAACTTGTTACTGCTGCCAGGAAACAATACAAGAAGCAATTGATCGGTAAATAACTGACTATTTCGTTGCGGAGCTGAAAGAGAGGATCGAAGAGGATCGTGGACGAAGCATGCGTAGCCTGGCGACGGAAATGGGCGTGGCCGCATCGACAGTCCATCTGGCAGTGCATGATGACTTGTATTGGAAATTATTTGTGTTTCGGAACAGTCAGTTGTTGACTGAACAAAACAAAATGGACAGAAAACTGAAAGCGCAATCTCTCCTCAATGACATCAAGCACGATAGCGCTGGCTTCTTGAGATTCTTCTCAGACGAGAAGAACTTTATCCAAGATCAAAAGGTCAACCGTCGAAACGATCGCTGGATCTGCCAAGATGCTGTAGATGTGCCTGCCGTTATGCACACCAAATTCCCGTCGTCTGTGACGGTGTTGAGGGTCGTGAGCAGCGTGGGAGACGTCATGCCACCACACTTCTTCGAGGAGAGCCTGAAGGTGACAGCCGACAGTTACATTAACGTTCTGGAGACCGTGGAGAAGCTGTGGATCCGCTCATAAGGCCCGGAGGACGCAGGCGTGGCTGTTCAGCAACTTCCATTACCACTGGTCCCCAGACTTGTGCCCCTCAACAGTCATGACTGCAACCCCCTGGACTATTACGTGTGGAGCGTGGTTGAAGCAAAGGTGAAGGCAACACGTCACAACACTAAGGATGCTCTACGAGAAGCGATCAGGGACGTAATGACCCAGATGGACCGAGATGAGCTGAAGTTGGCGTGCAGCTTGAGAAGGTTTTACCAGCTGACGAAGGCTACATTGAATAATTTGATTAGGTCTGTTCTGTGCTTTCTTTATACCAAGTTTGGTGCCAATACACTTATTTTTGTTGACAGGTAATGTTTCTTTTTCTGTTTGGTGAATTTTCCGGATTTACCTTGAACGTAAGTGTTTAGCCAAGAGAAAAAATAAAGAGAAACATAAAGCTATGGAACATATCTTACGTTGAAAGTAATGAATCAGAATATGTCAGGTACATTTTACTGTCGAACATTGAAAGTTGAAAATCAAATTTGATCAATGTGAGCTCTGTTTTCGTATCTATGCAAAATTGCGCCTAATGCTAAGATATTATAGCGTAATTCTGAGATAAAGTTATAGTTAATACATTTTTCACGTGTTTAATAATTCCAGGTAATCTTATTTATGTAAACAATGATCTCAGAAAAAAAGACTTCAATTCATTTTCATCTACAGAGTCACAAGAAATTCTATTATAAATTTACATGAATGTATCGATGCTTTCAAAATATGTATTGAACCAAATGATTATAACCAGGGTTAGGATTTTTAGGCGCAATATTTTCATAGGGAAAAAAGGAAGGCAAATACACTAAAATAATACCAAAAAGTGGGCAAAAGAGACAAACAGATTTGGTCTGGTATATCAGGTGTATGCATAAGTTTTTGCCGTTTTTTTTTTTGGTAAAGAAAACATGTAAGTTTCAAGGGAAATTAATTTTGTTTTATTCAAAATATTGGCCATCGGCTTCTACACATTTCGCCCATCTTTCAGGTAATTGATGCATACCATGCCATAAAAACTGCTTGTCTTTTCCGGCAAACCATTCGTCGAGGCATTTTCCAACGTCTTCGAAATTGTTGAAGTGCTGCTCTGCGAGCGCGTGTCCCATTGATGCGAAGAGGTGATAGTCAGATGGCGCCAGGTCTGGGGAGTACGGCGGGTGCGGAAGGATGTCCCATCCAAGCGATTTCAAGGTGTCTTTCACTGGTTTTGCTGTGTGAGATGGCGCATTGTCGTGTAACACAATCACTTTACCATGTCTTCGGGCCCATTCCACTCTGGTCCCACCAGACACACATTCATGGTCTTCTTGCCGAAGCAATTTGGCCTTGGTGTTGAAGGATTGGCTTCGCCAGGTGAAAGCTACGATTTTTTCCGCTTCGGGTTTTCAAAATAAATTCATTTCTCGTCTCCCGTCACAGTTCGATACAAAAAGGATTTTCTTTAGTAGCGTTGAAGCAGCATTTCACAAGTTACTTTGCGATTTTCCATTTGACGTTCATTCAAATCGTGTGGGACCCATTTACCTAGTTTATTGATCTTCCTCATTGCTCGTAAACGTCTGCTGATTGTTTCTTAGGACACATTTGATGCTTTTGCCAATTGCTGTTGAGTTTGAGTTGGGTCATCCTCCAATAACACTTGCAATTGCTCGTTTTCGCACTTTTGTGGTCTACCAGAACACGCACTTTTCACTTTGAAATCACCACTTTTAAATTGTCGAAACCATGTCTCACATGTTCTAATCGATGGAGCGTGTTCAGCATATGTTTCTACCAGCACACGATGACTTTCAACAGCCTTTTTCTTTTGATTAAATAAGAAAAGCAATGCGTGCCGCAAATGTTCTTTTTCAGTCACAAACTTCGACATGATCACTGAACGAAAAAACAAAGACGCTAGTGTTTGGCGGACTCAACTTGTGTGTGTTTGTAGTTTAATGCCAGACGAACAAAATGACGTATGTTCCAAATGAATAAGTTGCGTACTTTTCGCTATCGCCATCTCTTAGTTAAACCGGAAACTAGTTATGCATACACCTGGTATTTTTTTTTAAATACAGTATTAGTACAAGTTTACATAGGTAATTGTATCCACTAGGGGGGGGGGGGGTTCATACGGGTTTCTTTCACGAGAAGAAGGAAAAAAGTAAGTTGTTGTACCTCACAGTATTAATGAATCTCCTACAAATTTTAAAGTATGCTTGTTTCTATCTGGATATAAGACGTTGAATTTATTAATGTACATTCGGCATCTCAGGCTCAGGCCGATTTAATATACTATTTAGGGTATTGGGAAAGATGTTGAAAGCTAATCGACGAAGGCCTAGTTCTTAGGTATGTTCATCCCGGCATTTGGCTTGTATGACTGAAAAAAGTTCTGGGAAAACCTCAGTCAGGATGGGCAGCCGCCGGGTCTGTTCCTAGGAAATTCAGACTGCTAAGCTATAAGGTAGAATTCTTAAAAGCTGCACACACATCGATGTTAAATTTTTCTGAATTTTGAATCCTCGAAGGACAATGCTCTAAGGCTTTTCGTAACAGAGGCTGTCGTAATTGTATGACGACTTATTCTTTTGATTCTTGAAGCTGGATATATGTTGTATGCAGCCTCGCTGGCGTTTTTCATTTAACGTGAATCATTGAAACACAAACAATGCATCGTATATAAACAATTCCATCAGTTTCGATGAAATCTTCTTTGAATTCCTGAGTCAGGACGAAAAATCGGGATTTGGACACTTTCGGCATGACGAAATTTTGCACTAAATTTGTTAAACAACAAATTTAAATTCAGTAACAAGAGACAATTGAGTCCACTGAAATTACTTGTAAAAAGAGAGAATGCCATGAACATACATTATTAGACTTGCCACACGATACCTGTGAACTCGGTTAAATTCTTTGCCCAATCAATTGTAAAAGCAAATATATCACGGAAAGCCAACCCTCTTTAAACAAGTGCCAGCGAGTGGGATTCTTCATTGTTCACTACAAGTGTACTTTTCATTCAATCCCATATTCACTATCATGATATATAATACAAATTGCTTTCAAAAAGCAAAAAAAGTAAATTAAATAATAAAATGTGTTGTAGAGTATATTAAAAAGTAGCAGTAAAAGGGGATTATGGGCACAGTGGAGAGAAAATGGGATAAAAGACTTAAAAAGAGGGTAAAAAGTGCTGAACACTTACCTCTATTTTGAATTGGAGGCAAAGTTTCACAGACTGATTTATTTCAGTTACCTCTAATTTGCCTAAAAGAAAGGTGCGCACCTTAAAATCCTAACCCTGATTATACCTGTTTCAGCTTACCATTCACATTCTAGCTTCTAAAATTGTCCGTTTCTATTACGATACGGTATCTTATTATTTGATAATATAGGGTGGTCCAAAAGTATGGAAACACCCAAACAAATGACAGGATTTTAAAAGAGGTTTAAAAGTCACACTATAGGTTAGTAGTGCAGGTGGGGTGGGAGGAACTTTTAGGACATGTAATTTCAATGGCCGTCATCTTGAAATCCGCCATTTTCAATTCAGTTTCATCTTTTTAAATGGAACCATACCTTGTTCTCATCTGAAATGCAATGGCATGTTTGTGTTTGCTTTGTCACTTACCATAACGAAGTTATGACTGTTTTATGTTTTGTTGTTATCGTTTAATATGACTAAGATAACACGGCTGTGACACAGGCTGAACGCATTGAGATCATTTTGATGTCAGGAGAGCGAAGCACAAGGGTCATTGCCATTGGTTTTAACAACCATCGCCGAGATAGGGCACCCACGAGGAAGTTGATCAAGAAATTCAAGGAAACCGGGTCCGTGGCTAACAAACCGAAATCAGGGAAGTCACTCACGGCGACGGATAAACCAACGGTATGATGGATGTTCGATTAACACCACATTCCTGGGACACACGACAAGTGCTTCGATCCGAACTCTTGCTAAATGTTGCCAACACTGCTATTGCCGTTGATTCGTCCGCCGCCGTGCGTGGCCTGTCTGATTTGAGTTTGTTAGCCACGGACCTGCTATGCTTGAATTTGTTGATCAACTTGCTTACTGTGGTATGGCTAATGGATGCCCTATCTTGGTGACGGTTGTTAAAATCATCAGCAACGACCATTGTGCTTCGCTCTCCTGACATCAAAATGATCTCAATGCGTTCTGCCTGCGTCGCAGCCATGTTATCGTTGGACCACTTTGTATTTTGAACTATTTACACAGTGAAAAGTTTTACGGAAGTAGATCAATGTACTCACTTAACACTTTGGCGTAACAGGCTATTCCCTTGACATTACACTCCTTGTAAACACCTGAAATGAAACACATCATTTTATGTTACAAAGAATATTAGAGTTCTAGCTAGTCTCTTTCTAGATAGAAAGTATATTTAGCTGATTATATTTATCCTTTATACTAGTAGTCTTCCCTTGCACGCAACTGGAGCTCGGTCAAAACACCATTAGAAATAGCTTATCAATATAAAAATGCAAGTAGCTGCAGACATACTGTTTCTGTTAAGTTCTTCACATAGTTATATTTTCATATTGAACTTATTCAATCATTAAAATATTTAAAATAAACACTTTTAGGTAAAACATATTAGTAGGAACTACTTAGTTTAAGGAGTATTATTAGTTGTCTGTGCCAACGTGGAGCTTCAATAACACACAAATTCTTCATAGTTAATATCTATTAAGTAAATAGAAATTAATAAAATGCAAAGATTTGGGTTAATATTTGATTAAGTAAGGAAAGAACATTCATAGAAGGAATGTTGCCAGTTGACATTTCTTTACAATCAATTTTTGGAAAGTAAGAGCGCAAGCGGTGTTCTAATATTAAACACAAAAATATTACAAACAAACCAAACAACACAAGAACGACAATACCTGATGAAGTATTGCGAACTCAGAATACCCAAGAGTAAAAGGTATTCAGATTTCTAGTATACTAATTTTGTTAAACATTTAACATTATTATTCATACGCATACTTACAGAAATAACATGTTAATAATATTTTAAAAATAAAAAATATGTGCCTTAAAAGTTCAAAAATCTAAAGTAATAAAAGACTAATGTTCTTGCAGTTTTCACTTTTACTCGTATATTATCTTTGTAATTTTTAAAATTAACTGATTGCTCAAATATATAATTTATATTGATGGTATAGTTACTGTTTAAGAAATCTTCAAAGTTGAACTGAATATGTTGACATTTTAGAACATTTAAACTAATCATTAGTATAATGTATTATAATTAGGTATTTGACTATTTCCTATTCCTATGGTTACTTGGACAAGAAGAGAAAGCTGATGGGTACCTGATATGGAGGTTAATATTTACGAATGACAATAGATCTGTTTCGTGTATTTTGGGTAGCTTTGAGTAATGAAAAATATTATAAGTAAAGTATAGAGGACAATGCTGAAAATATGTGCCTGTTATAATACGTAACAAAGAATATCAACATACTAAGAGCTTAACCCAATGTACTATATACAGTTTCCAAAACTGTTTTTTATATTTGCCATATGACGTATACCATAAAAATGGTACTAAAATTCCAGTAACTTGATGTACTTTGAACAAAATAATTTAGCAACGCAACAAAACATTTGCTCCTTATATTCACTGAATTGATTGAAACGTACGTACATCCGGTAGTGAATTTAAATTCAGCGTATCCCGTATGAGATTCCGTGGATTTTATTCAACATAATAAGTCCATTTGAACTTCACGTTGAGGCTTTGTATCTGGAGAACGACACTATCTATCACTAACCGGAAACATTTTGAACATTGCGCGGAAAATTGTTTACCACTTTTAGCTGTTATCGTTATTGAACTATTACATGTATACAGGGCGTCCCCAAAATACACGGCCAAAATTGAAGAAGTGATTTGGATACTGACATAAAAATAAAGAAAAAACCTTTAAAAATCATGGATTTGATTTCGCTTCGTTTCCGAGAAACAGGGTGTCCAACTTGGAGGTCAATGAACGTCGTACAATGGCAAAGCAAACATTATATGTCAGTAAAGTAGAAGTTATAAACGAAAGCTTAATTGCGTTTATGATAATAAATGAATCATGAGAGAAGGTGTGTAACAATAAAAAGGTTATATTAATAGGTTTTCAGTATTGCCAACCTGGCATAATGTGAGGTGAGGAGATAATTGACATGTGAAGTGAGATAGCGTGAAATTTGGAAAGTGATTGCTGACATCAAAATAAGAAAAAATGTTCTATAAACTTGGGTACAATTCTTCTTCTTTTTTGAAATACAAGGGATTGAATTACAGATTAATTAACGTCTCACATTGGTAAAGAACAGACATATTTGTTGATAGATAACAAATATTGCATGAAAGTGCAGTTGTGTCTTTGGAAATGAATTTCCATTGCCATCTTCCAAATGATGTGTTACGCTGTAAATAATGGGAGGAAGTAAACACCACTCCATTTTATGAATGGGCTATCTGTTCATGAAACTTGCAAGAGTAGTGTTCTTATTAAAATTTGAACCATCTCGGTATGTCAGTTAGCTATCATGAGGTTTTGAGACACCATAAGGATTTAGCTAACTTCATCTTCGACAGCAGCAATGATAAAGTTCATCTGCCTAGCCAGTTCGATCCGAAAAAGTACACTGCTGGTGCCGTCTATAACTTTGATCATGATCAAACAACTCTGCCTGGTATGGGAGGGAGTCATAACACAGTATCCATATTATATCAAGTTAAACCAGATCATCACCATGCAAAAACAAATTTGTCTGAAACAAATGTAAACAGACTTGCCATGCCAGAAAGTGCAAGATTTTGTGAAACCTGCAAAAAATTAACAAGTTTACCCGAAGGTTATACAGTATCAAAGGGTTGGGAAAATGAACGTCATAGAATATGAGAAGGTCAGAAAGAAAGATCTGGCATTTTTGCCAGCAAGTTGGATTTGTCTAAGTTACAAACACTGCAAGTTAGCTGTCTACCAGCTAGGCAAGCAATGCCATCCTGGTGTTCGTTCAACTCTGTGATAGCAGAAGATTGTCTTAGTGAGCAGATCGTAGGATACATCCCTTTCATTCCACATCCTCTAACGGAATATTCCACGACATACATAGCTCTGAGAAATTTTGTGAACATCCTCAGTCGGTTAAAAAAGAAACAACTTGTGGCGTGTGACGAAGCAGTATACCGTATTGCAAAAGAAATTCAACTAATCAAAGCAGATTAATTTAAGGACATTGTTTTAATCATGGGTCCTTCCATATGACAAAGATAGTGCTTGGCTGGCTTGGTAAATACCTGAGAGGAAGTGAGGCAGAAAACATTTTCATACAGAATTCGGTATTTCGAGTATCTGTAACAGAGTCGGTCTTGAATGGATCGAATTATGTGCGATCATTGTAAGGTATGCTTATGTTAGCTGAAGCACTGATTAGGATGCAGTTCACTGAGTTTTTCAAAACATATAGAGTTGAAAAGTACTCTGATGCACTAGAAACACTGCAACAACTGAAGCAAGCCGTATCATCCAATGAGATTGGGAACAGCAAATCCATAATGACTCATTTCTATACAGTTAGGATAAGTCTTGGATCATGACTTATAAAAAATAATTGCAGAAGGCAGTGCTAAATCAGAAACATTTGTATATTGGGCAAATTTCTTACAACTTGTTACACTATTGATAAATCTGGTACAGCCAGACCGGGAAGGTAGTTGGAGTCTCCACCTTGCTACAGTGCAGAAATTACTGCCTCTCTTCGCAGTGTTTGACTGCACAAACTACTTCCGATGTAGCTCGTTGCATGTAGAGAACATGAGGAGACTACCGGAAGTTGGTCCAGAAGTTCACAAGAAATGTATGAAAGGAACATTTGTCATAAAGAGGTCCACAAGACCATTCACAGGAGTTGGTGCAGACATGTATTGGAAAAAAATATAAACCGTTCCCAAAAGAGTACATCATCGGTTCATCGAAACGAAATAATTATGTAACTGAATGGAAACTCACCTACCACGAAATATTAGATACTAGATATTTGTATAGGGAACTGACTGGAGTGCAGACAACTGGATACGAACTGAAGCTGCATCATGAATATGATGAGTCTTACACAAGCTACATTGAAAAAAGAGTACAATATATGATCAAATATATTCAGAGCAAGGAAAATCCCTTCTCAACGAACTCCACACTTCCTCTTCACAACGAAATTATGAAAGAATTCGTTTCAAAGAAGATTTCTGAAAAATTTCTAAACTTTGATAGCATTGGAGATGAAAGTTTTTGTCATCAAGAAGTATTTGTAAATCGAACCAAGAAACTATCTGACACAATCCATCGTGTTCACTACATCATCAAGAAGTATTTGTAAATCGAACCAAGAAACTATCTGGCACAATCCATCGTGTTCAGCTGCCAACATTTCAGGGTATTCACTCCATACATAAAAAGCAGTCAACGATAGGAAAGCAACAATGGAGGAAGAATTCTGCGGAAGTTCAGAGATTGATTGATGTAGCACAGATTAGAAGCTACGTCACAGAGGAATTACTGAAGTATGAACTAACCCAATCTTCATATTTGTTTGACATCGATGGTTTCATGACAAAGCCAAAGAAAAGTGAACTGACTCAGGAGTTAGAGAAGAGTTTGCAGCAAGACCAAAGGACTGGTTTTACGAAGGTACCTCCTATGTGGTGGATGTAATGGCATGCATTCGAAAGCTCCGTACTACTAACTGTAAAACTTTCGGAGAATTCGGTAGCAGATTCATGGAGTACATACTTCATGTTGCTTACAAAGCTCCCGAACAGACTTTGTGTTTAAATCCTACACAGAAAACTCAGCTAAGAACTTCGAGCGCATGAGAACAACCTATGCAATGGGGTAATTGAGCTAACATAACTTACAGAATATATTGGAATGTCAGTACAAATGGAAACCTTTTGGCCTTCTATCTGCGACAAGAATAATCTACAGAAATTTCTAAGAGAATGGATTATGAAGCTAGCTAGTTTTTTGTCCACACATTGAGGTGTACGTAAGCTCCATGGATGATTTAAAATGCCAATCAACCATTTCCAGCAACTTCAATGAACATTCAGAGCTGAACTTTTCAATGCTAAATGAAGCTGACTTCAAGTTGATTCCTCATGTAGTGCATGCTACTGACTAAGGTTGTAAGAGAGTTATGATTCTATCCGGTGACACTGATGTACTGGTCGTTGGGCTCTACTACTGGAAAATATTCAGCAATCATGGATTACAGGTACTAGTAATAAATTTAAAAATTATTGAATTCGACTAATAGCTTTTATTTAAAAAAAAACATAAAATGAAATGAAAAACAGAAAACAGTTTTCGGAAATAGAAATTTTGAAAGATAAATTGAGGTGTACCATAAGGACCAACACAATACTAGTCCCTCTGATTTTCCTACTTTACTCAATTTTAAATTTAATTCTGAAATTAAGAAAATTTTATTTTCTTAACTGACCTACATAACCTCCCTAGTAGCACATATCATTGGCATTGTAGTGGGCCAATATTACGTTCATATTGTTTGCCAATATTGGGCATTGCAAGAAAATGTTACGTTCAGAATTGTTAAAATGTACCAGATTATGTTAAAAATTCAAAGCCAAAAAATTAATACATCACATTTAAAGTTTTAAGAAACAAAAGTTAAAATAGAAAACATGAAACTATTACTGATATTCAGTGTTTGTTTTATTTATACTGATTATTAATCTGAAATTTTATGTGTTTCAGGAAGTGTGCTTGCGAGCAGGTGTAAATGACACAACACGTCATACTTCTGTGCACGCATTGGCGGCAATCTTAGGTCCTGACTTCTGTAATGTGCTGTCAGCTCTTCACGCTCTCACAGAGAGAGACTACACCAGTTAGATTGGAATCAAAGCTGCGGCTATTAAGCATAGCCCTGTGTTTCTCTTGTCAACATTAGGGTGCAATACATACAACTTTGAGAAGCAATTTTCACTTGCAGAATCGTATTTAGTCCAGGTATTGAAGAAAGGCAGTTCGTCCAAGACCATGGATGGATTGCGATGTTGGATTTATCATCATGGAAAAGAGAAAGCCATTGATGAACTACCACCAACTAATAGGGCATTACGGGGACATTTGCTGAGATCTTTTTAATACACTGTGCTTCAAATTACTTACCTTGATAATATAACACCAAAACCAGATTCCACAGAGTTCGGATTCGAATACGACACTCTTCACGACTGCATTGTATCTACACCATGTATAGTATCAACACCTGATGATTTGGTGCTACCATGTAACTGTCTGAAGTGTGCTACAAGATACTGTATATGTAAAAAAAAGCTAGAGTCACATGTTGTGTATATTGCAAGTGCAACAGTGTACAACCGCAGGAGTGCAAGAACCCTTTTTAGAAATCTCTTCTTTGTTAAACATATATGTTTTATGATACTTCCGTAGCATAAAAAAACTTGTTTTTGAAATATCCTACGCTTAGAACTTTGGAAAATAACATGCTTCCTGTTTTTGTTTTCTTAAATATTTTTCATTTATTGCAAATATATTTGGCTGATGTTCATAATGATACTGTTGCCATTTTGAAACTACAAGATTTTTTTCTTTTTAGATGTTATTTTTACTTCGTTTTGTGTTTAAAATATAAACTTCGATGCCATACAAGACTACATTATGTCTAAATTTGTCAAAGCAATTACCTGAATGCTGCATTGGCCGCCATTTTGAATTGAGGACTATTACAAAAGAACTGCCAGGGTTCCAAGTGAACACCTGTGCCCTGGTTTTTTACCATCACGGTACCTACTAGAATCGTTTCAGTGTAAGTGTTCCGGTATACATTGAAATGCATACAGCTTCGTACCCAGCAACTGGACTATCATTTTTATTTTATCTCTGTGTAGTATTAAAAAGTAAGATGGATTTCAACGATAATTGTGTTCGGTGATACAGACATAGACATATGCAGTCAAGAATGCAGTTTCTGCAAAGTAAAAGTCCAAGCTTCGTCGACAAGTTCAAAGTGCTATCTTGTTCTGCAAGATCAAGGTTCACTTGAATAAGCAGTCCATGTTTCACCTACGAGCTTCATCGACAAGTCCAAAGTATTCTGCAAGATCAAAGGTCACCGGAAAGTGCAGTTTATATTTCACTTATCGTGCATATCGAATAACATCAACGAAGCAGAGCAATATTCATCTACATCAGCAGTCTAATGTTCACCTACAACAGGGAAATTTTCCCAGACGCAGGATATCGAATATCATATAGATCATCAGTCCGAAGGTTGGAACATCCAAGAAGAACCAAAGTTCAACTTGGTTATGATTTGCTCTGAGAAGGCTTGCTCGTCCCCAGCGGGCGGGCGTAATGAACTGTGATTGGCTAAGAGGTATAGCAACATCAAGAACTGAGAGAGCAGGCATTCAATAAAAAGCTTGATAATTGATACCTCCTGGCGAAGTGTGAAAAGTAAGGTCTTGTCATCTGCTGTGTTCGTGAATCTTCGTCAATGTACGGTTCGCAACCACTTAGATCAGTTTGCAAGTCTTCGGTTTTGGTATGAACTTAGGTGTTCGACATCTAGGTTAAAATAGCCCTGTTCAGCTCTGAGCCCTCCGAAGAAGTGAAAGCTGGTTTGGTTAAGAGTAGAGACGAAGGCCTTCTTGTTAGAGGCCACTTGCTGTAAGACGATCGACCGAGGTTTCAACCGAAGTCTACTTCTTCACTACTTAGAAGTTTGGTTCATCGCCGCAGTAATAGATTTTGTGTTATCTTCTTCATGATAGCCGTTCTGAAGCTCTCAACGTCCGTCATTTTGTATCATAGTTTTAGTTGGTAGTTTGTATTTATGCATGAGTGTTACTGCCGTTAGCTTCCTTTCAATCGAAGTAGATTCTTTCCTTGAAGCCCCAATAGGAAGTCAACTAAACCCTGGTGTTTTCATACAAATCCCCTGTATTACCTGCTAGATTTGAATGCTCTACAAGTAAATATTAGCTTCAATCTGTTTAACATTAAAGACAGAGAGCATCACCAGACGTGTACGTCAAGTGCAATTTGGTGTTGCATTGCGACACTTTTAGTGTTGCATTGCGATTGTAACAAAATTACAGGTAACCTACACCTTCGATTCAAAAGGTTTGGCACACGAAGTATTGAAATTTACATGGTGCAGATTTCGGTTTCCTGAACTCTATTTTCAAAATTAAGTAACGATCCCGGTTTTCTTTTTTCTCACCCCCTCTAAGTTTTACTTTATGCACGTAGTAAACAAGGTTTAACATTGGAGGAAAAAAATTCATTCAGTTAAATCTAAGCACGTGCCTTTTATCTTTTACTTACGTCAACAGTTTCACATTGGAGAAACGCGCGTGTCTTTTATCTGTTTGTTAACGTTAACACTTTTTTTCGCGTACGCAAACCGCATTGTGTTTATTTACCTAGTCCATGCCAATAACCAGAGCACAAGGAAAACAAATTCCGAATATTGAATTTCTCACTGGTTTTTGTACCTCAAAACGTGAACCGAGAAAACCTAACATGGCAACCGATTTTCTAGAGGCTTTGGACACATTCAATAGACTATCGAAATTCAGTGGTGACATGCCAGATAAAATCTATCGCTTCTGTCAAGAGTTCGAGTCGTGCAGCAAAACTCAGAAGTGTCCCGCAGCAAAACAAAACGAAATGCTAGCCACATGTCTAACAGATACGGATCAATATTTCTATATTTTTTTGCAAATTGACCCCACCTTCTCCGACAAAACGTACAAAGACATAAAGAAAGAAATTGTTAGTACGTTTCGTGGAATTTCATCCCCATTCAAGGTTGACGAAATAATGAGGAATCGTAAACAAGCACTCATGGAGACCCCGTACCGGTATATAATCAGCATGTGGTATATTGATTCTTTCACTGGTTCCCGATATCACGAAACAGAAGTTAGTTTTGCACATTATACAGGGCTTCTGTTCACACATATTACAGGATGTAGCAGATAAGTCGATTAAAAGTATACATTAAATTATCTTTGCCCTCCAGACAATAGACCACAACCGCGTGTCTCTTGAACGGCGCAGGTTGGAAGAAACCAAAAAATTTAATGCGTTTGGTTTGTTGCCTAATAATGAGGTCCCGTCCGCACGACTGACTTCTCCGAACTCGACCAGTCCTGCTATAGGCCACCTTCAAAATGAAATACAAAATTTGCAAGGGGCTATAACCAGCAACAGGCGACCCAAAATCTCTCCCCTCAACTACCACAACATCACTCTGAGATAGATAAACTTTGCGCACAATTGAAAAATCTAGTTATGAAACTCAAACAAAGTTCTTAAACAGAGAGGCGGAGAACCAAACATAATAGGCCTCTGCATATAATAACCGCGCAGGCCGGAACAATATCCAGGGGCGACGCCAGAACCTTAACTAGAGCTCTTGTCCTTACAAGGCGCAATTTGGTACACAACAGAGGAGAAACGAAACATCTACCCGACCGGTGCATCAAGTAGCCAATGGAAAACCCACCTTTAGTTTATCTAGTACACCTATAATCTGTATAAAATTTTCTCAATAGAACTATTTTGCTAGAGATTGTCGTGCTGCAGGACCGACGAGACAGACAAATAACCAAATTGAAACTAAATTTGCCAGTATGTGATAGGAGCCCGCTTATCGGCCTTTATATTATAAAAGTTCCTCTTATCAAACATGACCGCTTATACGTTGTACGCGCTCAGATAGGACAAATACACTGCTCTCAAGTATTGGATTATGGATCGCAATGTAGTTTTTTGGATGCTTGATTTGTGTTCTCCTCAGCCAAACGTATGAAACAACACAGTATTTTACAAGGAATTAATGGAGGAAAAATTATATCTAATGAAGTAGCAATAGTAAATCTTCAAGTCGCGAATTATAAGTTTAATTCAAAATTGTTCAAACGTCCGATCACCCAAACCTTTCTTGGTAACGATTTCTTTGACAAATATGTTAAGCAGTTATCACCCACTAATAGCTTGTTAACTTTAATAACATCAACCAAGAAAATCCACAGATCCCAGCGTTGACCCGCGCACCTTCCATATCAAATGTCTGATGCAGGGTTCTCGCAAGTCAAAATAGCTGTCCTGCCCACTTTTGTGACCACACAACAGGTAACAGTGAATCAAAAATACGTGTAATTTCTGTGGTCAATATGTGTAAACATTCCAAATTTCTCTTTTTCGAACCCATTCTGAAATTTTATATTCGAAAATATTGAGGCGCCTACAGGGATCTTTACTCCTAATCAAACTCAAGTAGTGCTTAAAATAGTGGCAATAGGAGAGTTCGATTGCAAAAATGTTCCAAGATTGGACAAGCACTTCCTTGTGAAGTTGTGGCAGCCGTGACGTCACCCATTCAGGTGGACGACCCTCCGGACTCCCCGGCAGTCTCTGTTCGTCGACCTGACTGGATGACAAAGTTAACCATTAGACAAAAAGAAGAAATTCAGCAGCGCATCAAAACGTATTAGCAGTATTTTGATGCCAACCAGGTGAAAATTAATCCAAATTTAACAGACCAACAAAAACAGAAAATTTTAGCTTTAGTTTAAGAATACAGTGACTGTTTCTCGTGGAACGATGATTGTTTCGGAATAACGCATTTAGTGAAACCAAAATAGTCACAAATGATTCGGGACCGGTCTTTGTCCGACCCTTCCCTCTCCCTTTACATCTTCAAGAGGCCATGCGGACTCCAATTCAAAATTGGAGAAACAAACTAATTCAACGAGTTGGTACGTCAAATTACAATCGCTCTGTGCTTTTCATCCGCAAGCTGGACTCTTTTCTACGTTTCCTCTAGGATCTCCATATTCTGAATTAAAAAATCCATAAAGTGGCGTACGTTTATTCAAATACTGATGAGGTCATTTCAAATTCTTCTGGGAATAAATCCTTGACGAAATTTGATGCTTCTTTGTGTTTATACCAGTACCTCGTCTTGTCAATGGGTTTGAAATCCAGCCCCTCGATTTTGACATCAATGATGCACTTAGTTACAGATGGCATCCCAGCCTCCCTTTTATCTATGTATGCAGATGATGTTACGGTGTATACAAAATCATGCGTTCAAAGTTTTGCAGTCATCCATGAATTACTTGAACGTTTAAGAGCAGCCAACATTCGCCTTAAGCCATCAAAAGCAGAATTTCTCTTTTCACAACTGGAAGTTCTAGGTTCGGTTGTATCCGAAAAACTGTACAAATGTCCAATAAATTAATTTCAGCTATTTTGAAATTCCGCCAACCTAAAGTGAAACCACAAATTAAACGATTTCTTGGGATCGGAACTTTCTAAGGAAATATTTTCCCAACTTTGTTATTTTGGAAAGACTCCTCACAAAATTATTACGTGACGGAAATTTTCGGTAGACACCCGTGGGTGAAGAATCATTTGATGCCATATAACGTTTGGTTATCATAGCACGTTTTACAACGTTATTCTACAAAAAATCACAGGTTTGTATTGACGTTTCAACCATCGGTTATGGAGGCTGTCTTCTACAAAAAGGTTTGTATAAACACCTCCATCCATTAGCATACTGCTCTAGAGCGTTGACAGACGTTGAATCTCGTTATGATGTTTTTTCATTAGAAATGCCAGCCGCTTATTATGTCATTAAAACGTTCCAATCCTTCTTGTACGGAAAGCCGTTCCATTTGTAGAGCGATAATGTAGCACTCACTCATTTAAAAACAACAAAGAATTTAAATGATAAATTAGCTCGCTTGTGACAATTTTGATTTTGATGTAACACATGTATCTTCGGCAAAGAGTTCACTCTCGGATGCACTTAGTTGGAACCCATTACCTCTCCTCCAGACCAACGTAACACCCCGTGGCTGATACATTACACTTTCTTTTTATTGGATGCTTTTTCAAAGTAAAGGTCCCCATGAACATTGTGGAACACCAGCGACAGGACCCTTACTTTTCGAAAGTCATTGAAGTATCCGTCCTCTCGTTTCGCTAAGGATCGGAAATTCAAAAGAGTACTAAAACAATATGTCTATAAACATTCAAAATTGTGTAGAATTTATATATTACAGAGAATGACAAAATAGTTGCTTTGCATACGATTTTCTTTCCAACACAAAATTATCAATCAGATGCACAGATCAGGTTTCGGCGCGTCTCATGGATCCGCTTCAAAAACATACAACATTTTGCTTCAGAAAGTACTTTTTGAATATGAAAGCACAGGTGTTCAAAGTCTGCAACGAATGCTTCGAATGCCAGGTCATGAAGCCGCATACGGGAAGGAAAACATGGAATTTACAAATATATCATATTCAAGGCCCACTTTAGTTATATCCTCACAGACATCTTTTACCGATTCAGCCCGCAAGTAGGTTTTTCTTCACCAATATAAATACATCGAAGGTGAAATATAAAAACATACAAGTTAAAAATTGTCCCGAGAAGATCTACCGCGTAGGCAGTACTCTGCCAATACTGATAAAAGCAACTACTTGCTATACTTAGCACAAAAAGTGGCAACACTCCATACAAAAAGAATAGCTATTATAAACAATAAACAAAACTTGTTTATATAGGACTTAGATGACGCAAGCTGTCCTGTCATCTGGCAATTCGACAAACTAGTCTGGGCCATATCCCGAGCCAAGCGACTCAGAAATGCCCAGGAAAGAAAACACAAAACAGACCTACTAATGCTCATATTATAATAATTCTCAAACCACATTCTGAAGAAACACACTGCTGTGGTTTACGCTCCTTCTTAGTACACGCACTCAAACGTAACAAGTGCGTAGAAAAATAACAAGGCAAAAGCTAGATATTCTCAATAGAACAGACCCAATAATTTTAAGAATTACAATTTGTTACTTACAATGTATTGTTCCCCTTGTGTTAATAAATAACGTTCTGAAAGATATTCAATTTCCCTATATATTACCATTTTAATACAAAATTACTTGCGGAACGGCATGGAAGGCAAGCAATTTCGTGATATAATAGTGTGTCAGTGAACACCCTTTGAGAACCACTCTTATGATAAAACTAGTCAACGTTGGACACACGCACCGCACAGAATATCGCGGCGATCCAATTATAACACTATGCAGACGTAACGCAGATTTTTTTGAGCGGCACTAATATGAAAGGAAAAGAGTATATAGATATAAACTTCTTTACAGAAGACGAAGATGAACGTACGAGATAAAAGCGCACTATAAATAAAAATAAAAACGCCTTTTCAATTTTTTTGTAAATTTAGATTCTTCGTATGAGGTCGCGCCAAATTAATTACTATAAAAGACAATTAAATTTCACTAGCCCACATTGCATACCGCGTTACAAATAGTTGATTTAGTTCCGAACTCCTACAAAAAATTAAGATTGAAAAGAAAATTAGTATTTTTCATTACTTTGCAGTTTTTTTTATGTTGGTTTAACTTGTATTTTTTTCAGACGTTTTATACGTTTTATTGCGTTTATAATCTCAAACTCAGGGCGGCAATTGCCTCCTCTTTCCCCCTAAATTAAGCCTCTGGACTCAGTGGATTTATACTTTCATATGAGGCAATTAGTAGACAGAAAAATGTTGTCTTACCATCAGATACTGAACTAAGGTCTGAAATTTGGTAGGCAGGTAGCCTATAATCTTACTGTCACATATTCGAAGAAGTCTCCCTGATAGATCATTAGGTGTTATACGCTTTACAGTGTTGCCAACCAATAACATTTTATCTTAAATTAACTGACATCCAAACATTCAGATGTCAAAAATTCAGATCGTAGACCAACTTTGTATACCGATAGAGTATCTAACAAAAAGCGTACAATATTTTTTTCCAGAACCTGCCGTTCAGTAGGAAAGGCGTAAATGATAATTATTAGTGATATATGATGTGCGACAAGTAGTATAGGCCTACCGTAAGCTAAGGCCTCTACGGACTAGAAAAAAGGAATAGAAAAAAGAGTTGATTTTAAAATCTGGAATAGTCCCATATCAAAAGTCAAGACGGTGACGTATAAAACACATTCACAGGCATTACCGACTACGTTTAAGACACGTTTGCTCTGCGCTGATATATATATATATATATATATATATATATATATATATATATATATATGTGTGTGTGTGTGTGTGTGTGTGTGTGTGTGAAGTTCAGTTTGATTGAATACAAGTTATTGAAAACGCGAAAGTAGACATTATCTCAACATCATTTTATCCCCCTACTCTTATTTATTCCTAAGTTCTAAAAGCTCATATTTTACTCCAATGCTTTTCTCACCAGCAAAACTCCATAATGTAGTCGACATTTTCGTTAAAAGTTAGATATTTTTTTTAAACAAATTCATATGACGAATCTGAAATAGCTTCTCTTAAAGCAATAATGCCCTTCGTGAAAGTGAATACTGTAAATTGAAGTTCCAAATGAATTGGCACGTCTACCCAGTAAGATTTAGGTCTTCCGTTTGCTTTGATGACTGTGTGGGTCGCCTCGGCATGGATTTTGTCTGGTGTCAACAAAACTACGGAAATATTGCTAGCTATGGCTACTGAATGGCAAGTAGCAAAGATCTTTCGTTGGAGAGTAATGCATCCTAAGAACGAATAGACTATTAGATTCCACATAGCCTATTCTCAGAGAAGTGACAATGGATTACAGTCCGGACACTTTAAAAGTGCTCAAGTGTTCTCAAGTGCTCTTAAATTAGATTCCGATTTCGTGTTATAAGAGAGCAAGTTCAGTACATGTGAACCGAGAACTTCCAGTTTCTGTGGGACAGGCAGGAAAAGACTTTTCCCGTGATTGCCGGAATTTTCATTTATTTCTGGCAGTAAACGATATGAACAACTATCATTTTTTGGAAATTCCGCTACAAACAATCTAATAATGTTAGTGCTGCAATTATACTTGTCATTAGTCTAATTACATTTAAAATAATAGCAACTCAAATTAGAGTTCACTGTTTAGACATTTGGAAAAGTTCTTTGATATATCCCGTAACGTTTAAGGGAAATGTCAGTATTTGGAATTAACGACCGTAATCCTTGAAAAACACTGAGTAATTCCTTTTACCTTATTGGAAGGTCTGTTCTCAGTTTCGGTGTGATTTGCGCACACGCAGAAAGGTTAAAAGTCTTTCTTATCGCAACAACAAGTCTAATGCTAGTCAAGCATTTGATGAGACTCTGCACACAGTCCCTCCTCGCTTGGCTTGGAAATTGACAAAGTTGCTCTGTGCTCCGACGAAAAGAAATGGGACGTATATGAGAACAAAAAGTGTAAAGGTACACATGACCGCACCTAACTTTACCTAATCTCCATGTTCCCATGGTCGGTAATTTAATGCAAGAAAGCAATTATCAGCAATAAATATGAACATATGAAAATATATTTTGAAAATATACATGGCCGCACCTAACCTTACCTAGCCTCTACGTTCGCATGGTCACTAATTTATGATAATATACGAAAAATGTAAGAAAGCAATTATTAATAATAAATATAAAAATATGAAAATATATTTTGAAAGAAAGAAGAAAAAGTGTTCTCGCAGGTGGGATTCGAACCCGGGACCTATCACTCAAGAAGCCGACGTCTTGACCAGTAGTCCTCGAAGACGACCTGGCAAAGGGGGATTTTTAATTTGTATTTACAGTGCACGTGTTACGTAAGAAGCCCGGTCACGTTATAACGCGTGCGCAACAGGAGAGTAGACTTGTGACTAGCGACAGGAACAACACATTGTGAAAACACGAGTTAATCGTGTGCGCAAGAAAAAATACTGTATTGACTTACCTAACCTCCACGTGCGTTTGTTCACTAATTTTATTAAATATCCTAATGCGTTTATATATATATATATATATATATATATATATATATATATATATAT
>JAGDQP010003095.1:49618-68224 GCA_022664845.1 Lepisma saccharinum
ATAAAAGCTATTTTCATTAAGAAAAGAAATAAAAAAAACTATAGCAGGGTTCGATTCCGAGTTCCTAGGATTAGCTTCCCGACATGCTGCCAATATACTAAATTGGTAATTGGAAGTAATATTTAGTACTTGGCACATACTTGGAAGTAATATTTACTCTTAAGGTGTAATGCGCATGCGCGAGAATGGCTCAACCTCGTGTGCTCATCCTGTCACTAGTCGCAAGTGGTGAGCAGGGGCTCTATGGAGACTCTCATAGTATTTGCTGCCGCCATGTTGATCGCTTACATCACATAAATATAATAACCTTCTTCTAACGTTTTACAGTTATTTTTTTCTTCATTTTTATTCTTTCTTCACTGCAACGCACGATCTACTCATTTTTCTTTAGAAAAGAGATAAAAGTTATACAATCGAGGAGATTGGAACTTGCGACCTCACGCTCTTAAAAAAATAACTCTCTTCCACTTGACCCACCCAGTCTCGTAATAACGAAAAACATTTGCTGAAGTCGAATATAATTATTACACTCTTTGTATCTATAACGTAAACATACTTATCCTTAGATAAATATATTTTATTTGTAAATTAGACGTTTCGCATTGTGCCAACTGGAAATGGTCAGAAGTTTTGGGAATTATACTAGTTTTATGAAGAATAGTTTATTATTTCATTTCTTCTTCTATATCACTGTCTGTGAAAACTCACGACTACTAAAATAATAATAATAATAATTATTATTATAGAATATTCTAGAAACTGTAGGTATTACACACTATTACATTTCATAAACTAAATAAAGGGTCAGATAAGGATATTATAAATAATATAAAAGTAACATTTATACATATGATGTTCTGATACTTATTGGGAATTTGAAAGGTAATGTCCATGACTAATTATTGGGTTTAGAGATTAGAAGTGCAACTGCTTTGGAGAACATAGTACATTCATAAGACCTATTGCTAAATCTTACGTGAGAATACAGTTTTGAGCACATATTTACTGTCTGGTAAAAATTAATACATAACACTTGCACGTTTCCGAGTGTCTACTCTTAATGTAACAAAGACCATTCCATCAACAATAAGAGAATACAAAAAGGAAAAAATCTCGAACTACGAAAGCTAATAATCCCGTTTTGCATTCGAAATTATTTTTAAATATTACTAAGGATGGGTGGAGATTCGAACTCAGGATCCTTTACCCCCCAAAAGTCCAAAGCCTAACCACTACGCCACGAGGACGTTGCGCTCTAATGCTTTTTGATAAACATTATTATTGAATCGTTGATTGAACGTCTTCACTTCGAAGGTTAAACGATGTCTTTTTTCGCTTATTTTCGGGGAAGATAATAGTTTCTGTCACATGATTATACGGCGCATACATTACGTCTGTTACCTTTGTTTGTGAACTATTTCATTTGAGTCAACATTTCTCTATTTTTAGTTTCAGAGAGTACTAAAGATATGGATTGTTACGTCGAGCGAAATCCCTTCCTTTCCTCTAAATTTCCCTGTGAATTTCCCTATGTTGCCAAATTTCTGAATTTTAACATTAAAATTTTTCAACAATTTCTTCATATTTAGTTTTTTCTTTCTAGTTTCTTTATTAATTAACATTTTTGTGACAACATTTCAGGAAATATTAGTTTTTACATTCTTTACAAGTAAAACAATTAAGCGAACGCCAGAATCCAAGGTGAAAAATATTTCCTGAATACTTAAATAAAATATACCGTTATAGAAAAAAAATATTTATTTTCCAGAATATTTCGCCCCACTCGCTGGAGCTTCCTCAGCTGTGATCTACACTATCTACAATGGCTTAACACGTTGGAGGGGCCGAAGCCCCGCAAACCCACCGCCACTCCTGCAAGTTTCCAGACTTGGAATAATGTGATGCTTACTACGACTTACCACTGTAAGCATCAGCAGGCATACTCCATGAGTAACAAACTACTCGCCAAGGAGGCTAATGGAGCAGTTGTTGACTCAGTACCTTTATAACAACTGAGTCTATCAACCAACGTGTCTAATTACCACCAAACATTTATTATAGGCAATAGTTACATATAAATACATTTACATACATGCTATATACATTTCCTAAAAATATATGTTCTATGGGTACTATGCGAATAGAATAAACTGTAAATACTAAAAATAAAAACAATGAATAAATATTAATAAAATATAGGATTGACTAAAATAAAACTAATACTTAATAAAACAATAATAATGAAGATATAGCCTTACTAAAGATATACACCTCTTAAACTAAAGCCATTCATCCCAATTAAAACACACAATCTTCAATTAGAACATAATACAAAACAATCTCCAAAAGAAGAATAAAAGAAAATTTAATAATTTAAAATATAAAGTAATACTGTTAACCCACTAAAAAAGATGTATGTAGCAACTTACTAAGGTAGGAATTTTCACATGAACCCAGTTACAATTTTGAATAGGTAATGATGATATTAAAACCCATCCAAAATTACCAGAATTTACAACAAAGTGCAGCAGATAGCAGAAAGATTGTACACACAAACACATTAAAACATGAACATAACTAACCAAAATATAAATGGCCCCCAAGACATAATTATTCATATATTAACTCTGTGTTTGAATGTTTAGAAATCTAATAAAAATTCGATGACCAAAGTACTTAATGTACTCAAAAGACCACCCTACTAACCTGTAACATTCTAAAACGAAATTCCAAAACAATGTTAAAACCAAACTACTTAAACGATCATTTTAATCAAATACCTGAGCTACAGGGAAATAATAATAGTTAGCAATACATAGTACCACACTATACATAACAAGGATTTGAGTTAAATAATTCAAAAGCTGAACCTAGGGGCCGGAGACCAGCATCTCCCTCCCGGTTTAATTGTGTCCTCCTCCTCCCTGCCGGTTTCCGAACAATTTGATACTAAGAATGGAGACACAACCCTATCACAATTCGTCACAATTCGTAGATGGAAAATCAAACCGTACCCTGGACAAAGAGGTTTCTATGTACTTTAGACACCATGTTGCATAATTCCTGAAATTCGGGTAACAACTCTTCACTTTTCAAAATGTCTGCAACATCTTTACCATAGATTTTTTCTCTTCTTGATGCAAAAAGTTCATCATCGAGTGGACAAAACAGCACTACATGTTCGGGAGTTGCAATTTCTCCGCACTGACAAAATTCACTATCCCGAAGACCCAAAGAATGGAGCCTATTTCCATATGGACCGTGTCCAGTAATAAACTGAAGCAAACCATATTGCATATAGGGCAAGCTGAAGTCAATGTTAGTTCGGACCTCCGGGAAAAAGTTCCACACTCTTCTACTTTTAGTTGATTTGTCCCATTCATCTTGCCATAAGTCAATCAATATTTCTTGGAGATCGTTTTTGTCCTCAAGATCCCTACCATGGATTCTCCTGATTCCTCCTGTCCTCTTCTCCTTAACAGATATCGAGTAGCAGCTCTCAAAACTTGTAGATGGAGGGGCATAGTTCCAAGTGCCACCAACAAACCATCCAACGATACGGTTCTAAATACCCCTGTAAGTCGCAGCAGGAGCTTCCTTTGGACAGAGTCAATCTTGGCAGCACAGGATTTGTTTTCCACCAGTCTGTGCGCCCACAGACTGGAGGCGTATGTAATGATTGGGACCAAAATTGCAACTTGGTAAAGGAGAATGACTTTGACTGGAAGCCTATAGGTAGTAGTGGCTAAAGATGTTAATTTATTTACCACCTTTGACGCTTTGATCTTTAACTGGGCAATATGTTCATTCATTTTCAGATATTCATCCAATACCATACCAAGATAATTTACAATTCTAGTTCTAGAAATCTTATGGCCCTCGTATTTTATTATTGGATCCCTCTTTAATTGACCCTTGAGGAATAGATAGCTAGTTTTAACATATAGATTTATATAAATGGCTTAACATATAGATTTATATACAATACAGTGGTTTAACAGTGTTGCTAATTACTGATTTCTAATTACCCCGTTCCCTTCGTAACAACTTTCCCCATTGTTCCCTTAAGTTACCTGATTTCTTGTTTACTATTTTTTCTCCTCTTTTAATGATGAAAGCTGCTTCCCAATTGTCTCGTTCTTTCTGTGTTCTGACCGTTTCGATTTTTTTTGTATCCCAGGATATGATACCCTTCCTCTATTACATGTTGTGAAAATTCTGAGCTGTCCGTTTGTTTTGCTATGTATCTTTGGTGTTCTTTTACCCTTGTTTTGATTTTTCTTTTAGTCTGACCAATATAAGATTTCTGACAAGAGCATTCAAGAGATTTCTGACAAGTTGTTACGAAGGGAACGAGGTAATTAGAAATCAGTAACTAGTAACACTGTTAAACCACTGTATTGTATATAAATCTATATGTTAAGCCATTGTAGATAGTGTAGATCACAGCTGAGGAAGCTCCAGCGAAGAGCCAAATATTCTGGAAAATAAATATTTTTCTATTAACGGTGTATTTTATTAAAGTATTCAGGAAGTTAAGATGAACAACGTAAATTTTAGGAACTTTATAAAGAGAAAAATATTATTTGTCAGAAACTGTCAAATAAAGACATTCGAAACATTTGTTGAGCATGAGTGTACAAAACGTATTTCAGGCTACACAAAATACTCCAAATGTCTTCCATCTATGTCTAGAACAGTTTGAAAGGACACTGGGGATGCTGTGGTTCAGTGGTAGAGTTAAAATTCAAACATAGAACAGTGTACAGCAGTACTTCACTAAGGATTTCCATTCGTGTATTGTTATGCTCATGTTTCGGACGAGTATAAAAATTTATTTGGACGTTCACTTGATAAAACTTGTTCTTCGAATTCCTCCATAACTAGAAATCTCTTAGGTTGAGATAAGAAGATTGAGCTGGCCAAGCATTTTGGAAATCATATACTATTTGCTTCGCCAACATGTCATCCCCACTTTGTAGGACAGAGATATTATTGAAACAACTGCTTTCACGCAGGGTTAGATCTACCTCACATTGATCGTCAAGTGAAACAGTTTCTCAGAAAAGCATGAAGTACAAATCCAGTCACTAGTAACTCGTTTCCCAATGCTTGGCCAGCCCGATCCTCTGATCTGAACCTAAGCTAGTTATCCGGGTATTCGAAGAACAAGTTTTATCAAGTGAACGTCCAAACAAGTTACGATCGAAAAATGACATAACAACAGTAATACCTAACACACGAATGGAAATCCTCAGTGAAGTACTGCTGCCCACTGTTCTATGCTTAAATTTGAACTTAAATTTAATGTAGGATGTTTAGGTAACTTCGGCTCAGACTAAATGGATGATGATGGGAGAGTTAATCGAATGGAAAAAGTGGGAGGAAAGTCCGATGAAACACACTACCACTGAACCACAACATCTTCAGTATCCTTTCAAACTGTTCTGGACATAGATGGACCACATTTGGGTATACTGTGTAGCCTGAAATACGTTTGGTATAGACACAAACATACTGTACATAATTTATAAAATGTATGATATGTTCATAAAGTGTTAGTACAGTGTCCATAAAGCGGTAACACACAATTGAAATGTTTTCATTTGAATTGTTTATTCAATATTTCTCTTCCACATGTCGTTAACCACATTGACATAAATTTTCATATTTGTCCGATTAACCGTTTACCATCTAGAACCGATTAAGCAGCGAAATTTTAATTCGATGCTAATTATGTTAAAACCAAAATAAAATGCTTTGCAGATAGAGTTTCCACTGAGATTTCACTGTTTTTATTACGTCATTCTATAGCAAATTTTATGGTCTTTCTAATGGTGCAAGTCTCATATCTGTATCTGGTGTACCTCCTGAGATATTCATGGTGTTATGTTGCAATGTCCAACCATTATATATAATGAGGTAAAAAGAAAAGTGCTTTGAAGATAGACTTTCCACCGAAAACCCACAGTATTTCATTACGTCACTCTATAGGAATTTTTTTTGTTCTTTCCAATGGCGTAAGTCTCATATTCCCATCTGGTGTTCTTCCTGGGATATTCATGGTGTTATGTGTCAAGGTGAGCACAATTATTTATAATAATGTAAAAACAAAAATGTTCATTGTAGATGGGTCTCCGCCTAAAAGCCACTGTCTTTAATACATCATTCTATAGGAATGCTTCTGCTCTTTCCAATGGTTCAAGTCCCACATCTTCGTCTTTTGTTCCTCTTGAGATATTCATGGTTTTATGTTGCAAAGTCAACGTAATTATACATAAGTAATGATATAAAAAGAAAACAGTGTTTTGCAGATGGACTTCCCACTATTTTTATTACATCATTCTATAACAAATTTTCTGGTCTCTTTAATGGTGTAAGTCTCATACATGTATCTTGTGTTCCTCGTGAGATATACATGTTATTATGTTGCAATGTCCACACCATTATGCATAGTGAGGTAAAAACAGAAAAGTGCTTTGGAGATAGACTTCCCACTAAAAACTCACTGTTTTTATTACCTCATTCTATAGGAAATTTTCTTCTCTTTCCAATGATGCAAATCTCATATCTGTATCTGGTGTTGCTTTTGAGATATTCATGGTTGCAAGGTGAACACCATTTCAGAAACTGCTTTTTTTCGCAATCATAAACCAATATTTCAAAAACTATTGGCTCTAGCACAATTGTATTATCAGATTTTGATTCTTTCATGAATTTTACATAAGAAATACCTAATCTTGTCCGTTACAACTCATAAAGCATGATTTAATAAAATCAAATGAACGTGTATCCGTAAAGTGTCGGTCGCGGAAACATTTGATGACAAAACATGTCAACTTTGAAGCACTGTAACTCTGGATATAGGTGGCCTAGAAGCCTCTAACATAAGAATTATACTAAGAACTCTTTCAAGAATGAAATTAGTCAAAATCTGAAAATATAGTTTACGTTTCACCCTTTTTTGACCTGTTTTGGTGTGGAATGACTCTTTTATAAAGAACTCGGATCAAATATAAATATTCACAAACGGGCACGCGCCATCCCTTGCGAACCTCCTTCCTGACACCCTGCAACAAGGGTACGCTCCAAGTAATTTAACAATGGGCTCGGAATATATATAACTGTTTAACAAGGGGATCGTGCGAGCCCTTGCGAGCCTTTTCCAGCACACCACTGGTTCGAACCATGTGAGAGACATGGTATATCGTGAAACAATGAAAGAACCTAACTGTCTCCAGCAACGGATCCCTTATGCCTACAACGGCGCTAATCTTGATGTGTTACAAAATAAGGAAAATCTTAATATAAACATGCGGCTGATTTCACTTCGTTTCCAAAATACAGGGTATCCAACGTGAAGGCCAATGAATGACGTACAATTATAAAGCAAACAATATCGGTCAGTAAATCCGAAATATTACACTAAACCTAAATTTTATTTATAGAAATGATTATAACCAGAGAGAAAGTGTGTAACAAATGAAAAGATGACATTAGGTTTTCAGTGTTGTCAACCTGGTATAATGTATTTTTTCAAATGACATTAGACAGTAACAATTTTTGAGGTGATTACGGACATCAAAATAAGTAAAATTGGTGTTATAAACTTGGGTCTTACTCTTCCTCTTTTCCGAGATACAAGGAGTCGAAGCGTCATAAAAGCAATTGTGTTACGGTCATTGCCATCAAATAATCATTAGGGAAGCAACGTGGTTCCGAGTCCTGTTTCTAGTCATACTAATGAAGGTTTTCCGGCGTGTTCCTCACTTCCAGATAACTGGCGGGATGATGCCCGGAAGCACACCCGGGTTTTCATACCAGTTTGGCAACACTGTTTAGACAATTACATTGCCCCATGGCTTCTTACATCCATTTTCCTAATGCGAATTAATTTACAACATAATTACACTTCCATAAACATTTGTTATCTTCGACAAATATCCCTTTTCTTTACCAAGGTGAGACGTTAATTGGTTTCTCACTTTGATTCGACCATTATTACTTTTTTTATGTCAGTAATCATCTTTTAAATTTTGGCCGTACATTTTAGGAACGACTATGTATATACAATTGTCGATGTGCGAGTATTGATTTATAACCGTAAAAGAAGGGGCAAAGTCCAACTAAATATGTATATTGCGTACATTCACTGTCACTAACGTTCCGTCAAGGAAGGTAATTGTTCAGCGACTAATGTGAATAATTTTCTTGCAATTGACATTTTCAGAAATAACTTTGAATCTTCTTTCCTCTCTACAATAATATGTACATATTACAAAATGTTATTATTTTTATAAAGCCATCTACTAATTAATTTTTCACTACAGTTAATGACAAAATGTTTGCAATAAGTCACCTATGATTTACATTACAAATATCACTCTGTGCTCATGTAAAATATATTTACCTGAATTAAAAAAGCCTGGTGGAAAGCATCGGCACTTTCTCATAGCATCTCCATACTTGCACTCTCTTCTACATGCTTCATTAGAATATATGTTACTCAGGAGAAAATGTCCTTCATCTTTGAATTTGCATTTTCTTTGACTTACACTTAGCCCTCTGATAGACTCCGAACTTACTACTCTAATTGAACCCACAGTATGGTCCGATCCTACACCATCTTTCTTAAAATCAACGAATATGTCTATTGGCCTTGGATACTCAATATTTGAGACGCAGTACACCTGCAAAATAATGTTCCAAGAAAATAAAGAGTATAAATGAGCAAAGAACGTGTTCACTGTTCAGTGAAAAATGTTTCTTGAAAGTTATAGAAAATTAGGAATACATACTTAAAATCTAAGATGTACGAAGATTATGTGGAGCACAAACCACTACCATTAACACAGATGAAGTGAACATGCTTTTCTTTTACACATTAGAAGAATCAGTTATATAGTACATTTCCGCAATAATATTTGACCCGAAGGTTTTCAATACACAGCAAAGAAAGCGACAGAGTCATTTTTAAAACTGCTGTTTTAGCGTGTAAGTGTACTCACCGCTGGATCGACGAGAAATGCATTTGGCAAGCTATTGCCGACTGGATCCCTAAAGAATATCTCATCAGCTGGGCATGTTTAAGAGAAAAGGCAGTCTACGCGAACATACAGATGCTTATCAGAATAATGGAAACACCTGAACGAAAGTGCAACTTACCAGATTAATATGGTGTCGGGCCACCTTTCGCCTTCAGAACAGCCTTGATGCGACGTGGGATGGAGGCAAAGAGGTCGTGAATGGTAGCAAGTGGAATATTACACCATTCCTCGTGTAGGGCATCGGCCAGTTCTGTGAGAGAGGATGGAGGTGGAAATCGTCGCCGGAGTCGTGTTTCCAAGATGGACCACATATGTTCAATTATGTTGAGATCTGGGGATTGGGCGGGCCAGGGGAGGTGTTGAACTTCATCCCGATGTTCCTCAAACCACGCTGCAACAACTCCAGCTGTGTGAATGGGTGCATTATCATCCTGGAATATGGCGTCATTGTCCGGGAACAACATCCGGACCATAGGATGCAAGTGGTCTCCTAAAATTGCTACATAATCGTTGGCAGTGATGCGTCCGCGAAGTGTGACCACAGGACCCAATGAAAACCATGATATTGAGGCCCACAGCATTACCGTGCCGCCGCCATGTTTTACAGTTGGGCGGAGACACTGCAGATCATACGCTTCTTTGGGCGTTCTCCACACGGCCCGTGGTTTGGAATAGGGTGAATGGTGACTCATCCGATCATATCACACGTTTCCAGTCGTCAACGGTCCAAGTTGTATGGTCGCTGCACCATTTGCGGCGTGCTAAAGCGTTCTGGTCCCTGATGAGAGGTTTGGCCCGTGCAACACGACCCCGTAAGTTCATGTCATGTAATTCGCGGCGGACTGTGATTGTCGAAACAGGTTGGGGGAGGTGCTGATTGAGTTCCTCCGTCACTTGCGCCACAGTGGCACGACGGTTCCGCGTGACAATGCGCTTTAATATCCGGCGTGCCCTGTCACTGATGCTTTTCTTCCGCCCACTGTTCCGCTTCCCCGATGTGGTTTTCCCGTGTGTTGTGTAGGCCGTCATCACCTTCGACACTGTCCCTGGCGACACACCTAACACACTAGCCACTGCCGTCACATTCACTCCACATAACCGCGCACCAACAATTTGCCCTCTTTGAAACTCTGAGAGGTCTCCCATTTTACACTACCACTGTCTGCTGCAGCCACTGCACACTCCTGTTCCACGACGCCTGACGTAGTATGGAGACCGACCTAACACACCACCACCAGCAGTCCGGCGCTGCGGTCGCCACGACACCACTGCCAACCCATACATCTGACGTGTTGCCAACTACAGGTGTTTCCATTATTCTGATAAGCATCTGTACCTGTATTGGTATGGATGGTTTTTCCTTTAGCCAAATTCCCTGGGAGGAAAGACAAACTTTGCTAAATCATCGAGCAGAAGAAATTGTTAGAAACCCCGATACTCAGCCGAAGTTGTTTGCTGTGTACCTGGAATCTCTTCCCAAAGGCGAGAACCTCGCCAAAAGTCTAGGTTGAGCACTACAACATTTGATTAAAACTCGTGTGTTGGAGTTGAGAGAAGCTATGCTGGAGAAAGACCGTCACTCCTTGCGATATCACTAAGAACTTTGAATGTAGTAGAACTGTATATTTAGTGGAACAATGTATCTAGTGGAACTGTAAAGATGGCTTAATGTACGTTTTGTATTGGTGATGTGTTTATTATGGATTCGTAGATGGTAAGAACTTTTAAAGCATACTTGAAGGACAATCCCATTTTGTGCAGTGGATGCAATTTGAAGACTACACACGAGTATATGTGTGTGTGGAATACAGGAACTGTAACTTCAAAGCATTTAGATTCCCGTGTAATCCATCCGAAAGTGTTGAATGAATACTATGAACTGCTTTTACATCAAAGAATTGTGAACTTTACGAAAAATACATTTTTTAAAACTGCAAACCTTTTGAAAAAGACAGTTTGTGATGTGTCAGTTCTTCAACGTCACTACTGCCATCTGTTGGCTGTTGAGGAAAATCAAACCGCTAGCTTTAGAGCAACTCATAGAGGTCTCTATGGTACTGTCTCTATGTATCAAATTATATTTTAGTTTTTTATTCATTATTATTTTCTTCTTTGGGATTTATTTATTTATTCATTGCAATTAAAATTCTAGGTAATTTAATAATAGTCAATGCATGGCCGGATCTCCCTTACGTCACCCCCGGTAGTAACGAGAGTACTTATTTTAATATTTATGTTTAGTAAATAAGTTGTTTATACTTATTTTTAGTAATAATATTTTCTAAAATATTTTAAGGAATTTATTTTGATTGTTTTGCATTTAGATATTTTTGGGATTCTGGATTTCCGCTCTATATCCCAGTATTCACGTTATATTTCGTTCTTCTCGTCTCGTGTGAGCTTGGTTCGAGACTGCGTTTCCCGTGCTTTGTGCGCGTGACGTCATGTGTTATTGTACCCGATCTCTAATGGCGAAGTAGTACCGCCTTTAAGGTTTTCTGCACAAATACTCGTCGAATTGATTATTTCTTCCGGTCTAAAACTGCGAAGGATGTCTTCAAGTCTTCAAGTCTGAGTCTATTCTAAACTATTGCTTATAAGAGGAGATGGAATACAATCGTCTATCAAACAAATTTTAATAATTAGTGAACAGTCGCAGCATGCCTCGTGTTGCAGAGGGTAGCCATATTGAAAATTTCTATTAAACAAAATTAGAATTCAGGATTTTAGTGTTAACTCGGAGTGAAACCATCTGACTTTACTTCAGTTTTGAACTTCTAACTCTTCGTAACTAGAAATTGGATCTGAAGGAGGAGACTTTCGGCATGCGTGCTTACTTTTCTCTACCTTCTCCTCCTCTAACAGTTTATGAACACGAGCATTCCAGGCGAAATTTAGGTTTTGGTAATATTGAAATTTGAATACTATTTTTATAGTTAAGTACTTAAATTTTTGATGAGTCATGTTCTCAAAAGTGAATTCATCTATTATTGAAATAAATATTATGAAATTTTGAGCAGTAAATAGTGCGAAAATAATGTAAAAGTAAAATTCGACGAATATGTGTGGCAGATGTTTCTTAAATGTGAATATCTCGATCCGTCATCCCCTCTCAACCTATTTTCTGGAATTTTGTTTTATTCAAAAAATGGAAGAAGTGCAGGAATCGACAGTCAATACTTGTGTGTGTGTTTTTGTGTTCACTGAGGCGCTGGTCGGTTGAGCATCGCATATGTAACTTTTCGATTGAGTAAACTTTAACTAACTAATTTCTATTTTCGGGCCCAATATTCGGTTTCAAATTTATAATTTGAACAATACATGTTACGTGTTAAGCACTGTGTTTTGCGGGTACCAATGAGCCTATTTTTCACTTGTATGAACTGTTCTTTTGATATTTTTTAAACCGAAAATTCTGTACAAGTGAAAAATAGGGACATTTTGTGTGTACAGATCGCACCCTTTCTAATCTATGTGGTATTATTCATATATCTTATACTATGATAACTAACTTCACTCTGGTTTATGAAAGACTAAATTTTCTCTTCTAAAATTAATGTGATAAAATTTAATTAATTCAACGATGGATACTTAATAACATAGTTGGCACACTGTCGTAATATTCTTTGCTATTTGAGAAAACAGCTGCTTGCTGTATGTGAAGATATAAAGTTTTGTTCTCTAAGTGTCAACATGCTAAAGCTTATAAATATTATCTTCAGGTAATGTAAATCTTTGAATAGGAAAGTTTATAATAAAAATGTAATAGTTCAATTCTGAAATCTGTTTAATTTCTTGAAAATAACAAATTGGGTTATAGAAATTATACTGCTATTTAAGTTGGTTGAAATTCTTTCATATTAGTAAAGCTATTCCATGCGAATTATTTGCGTGTTGCAATCCAACGTAAATCTTCTTCTTAGTACGGTAGTGTGATCTAACCAAGATGAGATTTTTGCTGAAAGGACAGTGAGTTTTATTTACACTTTTTTTTCCATATTACATACAGTGGTATGGATGCTAATTGTCCCTTGTACGTAACTTAATTAGGTTAGGCTCGACGGTGATTATCTTTTTGTTTGTTTTCTTTATCTTCTACTTTGTGCAACTATGCAATTACGCTCATCTGTTTGTTTACTTGATGAAAGCAAACCTATGTAGATTGGATTTGGTATGTTAAGCGAAAATCTCAACTTGATGGTCCGTAGCTTCAGTACTGGAAGACTGCAGTGATTCTTGAGTGTTTATACGAAATGAACCCAATAATAGTATGCATCAGTTACCATTGATCAGTGGCATAGGGCCTTCTAGAATGCTGGCTGGCCTAGTTGCTTGTTTCGGGTTCATTATGAGGATGTGTTTACGTTTAGTGTCACCTGTTTTCTTCGTTGTTTGATATCCTGTAATTGCATGTTTGTGTACCTAGCCAACTAGTTTTAGTTCAGCTCTTCTATTCTTTTGGTGCTGCTATGAAATATTCCATTCCTGAACCTAGTTATTAGCAAGGTCAAGTGACTTGCTGTAAGACTTTGAAAAAGGAGCTGAGTACTCCTGTAGTTGATGAGTGCTGGTTATGGCATTATTTGGAGTCAGTGGGGATACAGGTGGGGACACTGTTTGTGGGAGGTGTAGATGGCTGGACCCCGGTGAACTTTTCTGCGTGAAGGTACAGTTATGGGAGTGAGGGAGGATGAGTTATGACGTATGGAAGTGGCTTACGCCCGCTCGTTGGGGGCGCCCTGTGGCAACCTGCATGTCTTATCTTATTCCTGCCACAGGGTTTATGGAAGTAAAATATAAGTTGTGTTTAAGCCTCTTTCCATTTTTGGGCGGATCTTCCACGTATAGCGTGACCCTGATCTTGTGATCTGAATATTTTTATAGGTAAAATAGCCAAATCTGGCGATGGTCTTTCTGGCACGCTACAATTGAATTTATTGCTCAATGGATTCCGAACCACTCAGTTCAATAGACCCTCAAAGAATCGAGCTCGTTCCGCTCCCCCCCTGCACAAAAATATAAATACTGCATTTAGAAGCGAAACTAGATTTTATGCCACTTCCCCTCACGCAAGAGAATACATAAGGCCGGAGGTCGACTCAGCCCATCGAGAAACTAGCCCAACAAATAACTTTGTAGTCTCGTTCCCCATGTAATAGATATTATTCTTCACTGTGAAAGCGGAAGAGAAAAATGGACATGATCATAATCACTAAAGATTATTTCGCAAGATTGGTGTTATGTAAAATATCTGTGTGTGGGGTCGCACATGAAGAATTATGTTGATACTGTGGTTTGATAAACGTGTACTTTGTCTTTAAGAGAAGTTTAATCACATGTTCAAGTATGTGGGGTTTATTATACGGAGTGGTCAGAAACCCACTTCACCAGAAACTTTAGGTCCCGTCCTTAGGAGCTCACTGATTTGTTTCGACTATTCGTAAAAAAAATTACTGATGATGTCCAGTAATAGTTTTGGTCCCTATTACCTTTACCCTCTTCTTCATTTGCTAATTAATACCACCATGATTTATATTGATTTGGCTGTGAACACCATTTGCCACTGGTATAGAACAAAAATTGAACGTTCCGACGGTACTGGGAAAAAGTTCTGACTGTTCCTGGATTCGACGTCAAATAAATGGCGATAAAAAGAATAGTAACTACCTGCCTAAAATACCTTGATCATGAGGGATCCGATAGACAGCTCTCAATTCAGGGAAATTCTTGCACCTCTGCAATCATAGGAAGTGTGTTCATATTTTCTCTACAGAAATGTTATGAATCACATACTTATTCACCGATATCATTCCATGCCTTCAGTTCCATCCGGAGATTCTGCCACATCCCCCTCCTCAAATAGACGGTAGGCACTCCTTCAAATATTAGAGTGCACACGTCAACTTCAAAGTTTTTACTGTTAAAAATCGAAATAAACCCTGCACAACTACTTACACCTCCGTAACTTTTGATTTACACCCTTTAAGCAGAAAATCCTACCGTAATTCCTGGCTCCCTGTTTATATATATTTCGACGAGATATAGCATTTGTTAGTATGATCGGCTTATAATAGGGTGTACCCTGGTTCGATTCCCGGTGTCAGCCAATCTGATTGCGATTCTTGCTGGTTTTCCTTCATCATACCTTATAAATTCTGAGATGATATATTCAATAAAGTCAAGCTGATTCTTCCCAAAATCTTTCGCCTGTTGTTTTTTTAAATATATCCAGTGCTAAGTGTAATGAATCGGGCTGTATCTAGAGGTCGTTAAATAAATAAATAATGTTCACTGCTAGTTATTTTCAACCAATTCTCCTTCTCCACTTCTACTATAAATTTTTCCGTGTCAAAAATGTAAAACTGACATTTGACTCCTTGCTACATTTTTCTTTTCTCCATAATAACCAAGAATCTTGTTCCATGAGGCTATAATTAAAGACATTTTAAACGCTTTCTTCTTCCAATAATACTGTAATGTCCAAGAAATGACCAGATATCAATTCTCATGAATTTCATTCTTCTAATAAGGTTTAAGTGAAAATAATTCAACATTCATATATTTTTTTAATAATTTCATTGCATTAAACGATCCAAACCACATATAAAATATTGATGGATGGATGTATTCCAAGAAAATACACACACACTCAGACATAGAGAAATAGAGAGAGAGAGAGAGAGAGAGAGAGAGAGAGAGAGATACAGGGACGGGTTTTGCTGTCGAAGCAAAATATTCTACTCAACTATGTCGCACAGTGCGGCCGATTTAAAAAAAAGCCAAAAACTCAAGAAAATGATCTCAAAATCTGTACTCGTTTTTTTTTTTGGGGGGGGTCGCTGATTACGAATCTGAATTCAGAGTAGCAAAATTTAACCTCTTTAGCAACATTTTAACATTTTAGCTTATACTTAAATGATAATTTTTAAAATAAAATATTACGTTGTTGTTTTTTATAAGTGGTTCCTGATTGGATGTAAATTGAATAAATCACGTTCTAGATAAAATCCACAATCACAAACATCAATGCCCCCGCCGAGACTCGAACCTGGGACTTGGGACATGGCTACCAGGTCGGAAAATTTCTTTTCTTATATCTTTCCTTATTTTACGTTCGTAATAATAATAATAATAATAATAATAGTAAAGCAATTGCAGTAACAGCAGCAGTTTCTCATTTTTTATGCTTACTTGTCCCAACGGCGGATCTCAATTGAATTCGACGGCTGGCAATATTAACTTACATGTTAGTTGGATTACCTGCATCACTTTGGTAGATTTTAGTGTTAAAATTGGCAGCGTAACGCATTTCTCTGTGCTCGATATCAAAGTATTGGGTTGAAATTTAAAATATTTCTGTAAAATTTACATTTTGCACCTGATATATTCAAGACGAAAGTCTGAAAATAAGTGAATGGTAAAATGAAGGGACGTGAACCGAGGACCTCAAATTCTACTTCGAAGTTCGTTTTACGAGTTATTTTATTACGTCACAGAGGATGCTTAAGATGATTGAATAATTACTATACCTTTTACCGCTGTTGAATGATGGTTTCCATTTCGAAACAAATGAGAGTTTTTGTCTTTAAAAATGCAATTGAACTTACATTCTGTTATTTTTCACTTAATTGGAGTGTTAAATTAACATTTTTTTTACTTTCGTGGGTGTAAGGCTTATTATTATTTAGTGAAGTTCGTCTCTAGTTTTGGAATCCATGCTTTTGGCCGAACAAATAAGTTTCAGCAAGGCAGATTCAGCGTATCTTTTTCTGTATATAGGTTTTTCCAATCACTGCTTGAGTGAAGTCAGCACGGAGGAGGGAGAGAAAATAGATTCATTTGCTCTCCAGACCTGACTAGGAGAAAAATTAGTGTATGGTGTGTTGCCTATGTTCAGCACTTTTTATTTCTGAAAATTTATTAGCTCATTGTACGTCAGATTTTAGAAACAACATAAGAGCTAGAAAATTTACAGACACTTCACTGAAAGCGTGGTTTAAACGCATTTCACACCATCGTGGCGCCAACAGTCTTACTATGAGTTTCAAAAATGTAGCTAGAAAAATTAGCTACTGTTTTATTAATTGCGGTTTGGGGCATTTAAGATTCAGGCCGGGATAGAGGAAGGGAAAGGATACTGAAAGGTGTCGGCAAGAGCCTAAGTTGAAGGTACACTCAGTCAATGATAAAATGATCGGTCTCTTTCAAAACTCTAAATTACAAAATTAAGTATTTTCCACTGTAAGAAACATGTTAGGGATAAACCATTCATCAACAAATACGTTCCTCTAAAACAGACTCAATTATTTTTATTGTAATCTATTTATTCGATATTTATTATAATTTTTATAAAACTCAATTGTTGGTCTCTAAAAAATGCTAAGTTCTGATATGAATTATGTGACAACTTCGCAAAACATGAGTATACACTCTCCTGTTTTTAAATATTAATTTACTAATTACACCAGTTTCTATAGCTAATAACTTCTTCGGTCTGAGCCCAAGATACCTAAAAACAATAAATATTTTTTTAAGAAAATCTGCTATCCTCGACTGACAAACATTCTCTGTGGTTAACTAAGAAGAAAATTATTTGTTCACTAATATTTATCATAAAATAAATTTAATAAAGCGATACTAGCACGTTCGTAATCAGTTGCGATGAAGTGTTGCTTATTCTCACTTGGGTTGGGATGTTATTTTTTTTTTATCAAATTGTAGGATATAGTTTTCATATGTATAGCATCTAGGAAAATAGCATTAAATGGAATATTTGATCATAGATACATGAAACACTAAAAATTAAACAAAATGGTGCTTTATATAATGTTTACTTTGTATACATTTGAACAAGATTTTAGTTCGAAGCTTGTTCTATCATAATGATTCGTAGCCGTGGTTGTAGTAAAGTTTATTCACTTTTTCTTGTCCATAAAGCTGACAAAGTTGGTTCGAACCCTACCCACTGGGGCCAACTTTTTACATAGCTCCGTCATCTTTGTTGATGTTACATAGACGTATGAATATTAAATTTTCTTAAAATATGCATGAAAAGAATATATATATAATTCACAGCCATATTCACCAACTACAGAATGAGGCCTCTCTCGGAGGGAGGAGTTGGTTTACTGCTCCCATGCTGACCAGACGTATTGGGAAAGGAGAGCGGAAGCTCACAACTGTATTTTATTCACAGCACCTCCTCAATTGTGTTCACGATGCTGGGTCAACACCGAAATTTTAACCTTCTCCCGGGAATCGAACTCGGGAACGCTCGCACTGAAGTCGAGCACGCTACCGACTAGGCTTCAGTTTGAAAGGCACCGGGTTTGATTCCCAGTAGGGGCTCAAAATTTCGGTATTGTCCCTGCATCGTGAGGACAATTGGGAAGCTGTTGTGAATAATAGAAAGTGGCGATCACAGTACAGAGCTTCGGATCTCCTCTCCCATCGCGTCTGGTCAGTATGGAAGCAGTAGACCACATCCTACCTCCGGAAGAGGCCTCATTTAATAATGGATTGAATATGACTGTGAATTATATATATATATATATATATA
>JAGDQP010003095.1:68624-97235 GCA_022664845.1 Lepisma saccharinum
AAAAAGCATACCCTCTGCTTACACGCTACTATAACTACCAGTCTAGCTATACATAGAGGTTCTGAAGCAGCACAGTTGCTTTGCAACTCGCACAACTGTATTCACAAAAAAGAACCATAAAAGAGCATTCTGCACCGTATTTGTAATTGCATTTTAAGAATAGTTCTCTACTTTACTTTCAGAAATGGGAAGAAAATACACGTAAAAACTATTGTAATGTGCCGGGCTTTTTCCTCAAAGGCAAGTGGACTCAAAAGCAAACAAGAGGACCAGTGGCGCTCTGTTGCCGAACAGGGACTTACCCAAAACTTCACAAAAAGTGGCAAAAGCTACCTGGGAGAAACACCTACATTACGCTACAGTAGAAGGCATAAAACAAAACAACAACAACAACAACAAAAACGCTATCAACCTGAAGACAAGGCGGGTACCTACCCATCAGTGTCTTGCTTCAGCCAAGGACCATCGAAGACAGAACACGCACTAGTCTAGAAGCACGAAGCATGCATGGAAGAAGAATGAAGAGAAGTGCCAAAACACAGAAAGTTGGCAAAAAGCAGAAGACCGAAACACGAAGACAAAGTCCCCACAAGACGGGGTTGAGAGGCAGGCGAGAACATCCCGCACGAAAACAGAACACGAAACGCTATTTTAGTGACCCAACGCAACTAGGCCCCTAAAATGTACAAGGCTGAACGCAGCCGCGATTTAACTAGTTAACATTAATCACGAAATTTAAATAAGCTCAACTGATTTGACTATTCCCATGTTTGCTGAAGCATCAAATCAAAATATCAAAACTTAACTTCGTCTGAATTTACTTTCTCATATAAACATAAAATAACATTTCGCGGGATGATATAGCGAAAGGTTGGGAACCTTTACAGTAATACCACAGAGATGGTAAACTACCAACTTCTTAAAGAAAACCTTGATTTGATAAAATATAATTTATTCTTCCTTAACAATAACAAAAGCAATGTAAAAGACTGATCGCTGAATTTCGTAAAAAAGTTTGTGGACAATCTTTAATGGATCAAAACGTGTTTTTAAAGATGCTGTTAAACTCACATATCACAAGGTAAATTAAATGTTTACAGAAATCCTGCATAAGAGTAGAGACAAGATTTCACATACTTATATTTTCCAAAATATTAGGCTACTTCCAATTTCCAAATATCGTAGACATTCTACACTTTATCCCAGTACACACAATTTCCACACTGGCATTTATCTCTACGAAAAATATTAGTTACAAATATAACTACTGGCCAGAAACGTAACTTTGATATTTCAAATTTGTTGTCAAATATTTCGTAAGTATTTTCCATTTTTGTAAATTTAAAAATGAAGACGTTTAAATTTTTCGTTACACAAAACGGACATACAGTAGAGATATCGTGCAATATAAGCCAAACTAATTTCCGAAATGATCAAACCAAATGCTGAGTGAGAAAGAACGTGAATTTGAAAAGTAGCATCAACTATAGTGCACTGCAAGGTAAATTATTTAACGTGCTGTAATTTCGCTATCTAAACATATGTGAATCACATTTGGGTTTGAGAGAGAATGAGAAATTTAAGACATTAACCAATACATAGCTGATTGTAAACCGACACCCGATGCCTGCCAAATTAAGCGGACATATCCACTTCACTCATGTTCTCACTAGTAAAACAAACCACTGACATGCTGAAGGTACACTAATCACTTACACACACACTGAAGAAAAGGAGCTTAGAGTCACAGATGATTATATTTATTTAATAAAACGGAAGAAAAGAACCACTGTACATCACATATAACAGAAAAATCACCTAACACATGATTAACATCCATAAACGTCACTTCCTCGCTTCTAATTTCACCTAATATGGACGGAGAAACGACAGCCAGCAAATATTTAAGTCTCAGCATTCATCTAGCTGAATCTTGAAGAAGGCAAACTTGTCTATATTTCATCATACGAGGCTGCTTTCGCTTTTTTTATAAACTTTTAATACTGGGCTGCATAATTATTTGCTTCATAAGGGCAGCCATTTCCGTGTAGCTTTTGCAAGTCGACGGCCATAACAGTACTGCCTGATTGGCAACAGTCAATCAGAGATGAGGATCGAATCAGAAAAAGCGAGTGGCTTAACCACCAAAATTTTTCAATGAATTAAACCAACAATTAGATCTTTAAATTTATTTATGAAGATTAAAAATGAAAGAAACAATGTTGAAGAAAATAATGAAATAAAATATGCATAGAATAATTAAGTAATAAAGTGAAGAAATAATAAAAAATAAAATCCCGGAATACAAGAATCAAAGATATAATCTGAATGGCTCGGCTTCTTTGTCATCTGGACAAATAAAAAGACTTTGAAGAAAACCAAGTAAGAGAAAATATCACCGACAAAGCACAAAGGAAAAGAAAAAGAAGACACATGAAAAGGGGAGAGAATAAGATACGTTGCGACCAACCGACAATGGGTCACTACACTCTAAAATTGCAGAAGTAATTTTTTTCAACATTTGCAAAATTATTTTTCTGGGTTTTGTTTTTCTCTTAAAATGTATTTGTCAGAGCAAAAATTAAAAGTTCTATGATACAAATATTTATGTGTTTTTAAACTACTTTGTTTCTTCTCTGCATGTGTTTAAAATGAATCTCTCGGAATAAGCATATTCCAGGATTATTTCATTTTAATTTCTCATTTTCTGGGAGTATTTCTGTGTAATTAGAAATATGCCGGGACTTTTTCCAGCGTTAGAATGCTTGGTATCACGAAAAAATACAGGGAATAATTCTACTATATTTCCATAGAATAAACATAACCTTGAACATAAAAGAAAGGTGCACGTTGCACCGCAAAATCCTTGTATTTAAACGTTATATTGTTGTATGATCATAGATTTTATCTTATTCATTTCATTATTTTCTTAACATATTTTGTAATAATGTAAGTAGTTTGTAAGACATTTGGTTTATATTGAGTTGTTCCAAAGATTTCTTTCTCGACGTTTATAGTGTAATGGATCATGATAAAACGCTAAAATTATCTTAAGCTCCAAGGTAAAAATTAGTATCTAAAAACAGAGCAACGTGACAATGAGAGCATTTCTATTCCCGTGTATACTTTCCTACGAAAATAACTCTTTCCAATAACCACGATTTAACCTTGCTTCACAAGAACTAAGAATTGCCACATGTGTATGTTCCCTTTCACAAGAAACCACGCGACAATATGGAAACTTATTTAGTGATGTGAATAATAACACAAGAACCTATCTAAGAAGTGTTTTAAAAATTGTAAACAGCTTCGCCTTGAACAGTTGTACTTTATCCCACATGAAAATTCTCAGTGCTTCCTTCAATTAGAAAATAGACTAATATAAATAATAACCAAAAACTTCTCTCTACACGCACTCGCAGACAGACATTCGTAGACGGTTGTGCTTTACCATCGTCATTAAGTATTTCCTAAGTATTAGCCTAAATTCTACGTTAACATTCGTTGAACAGATATCTTCTAATTTACAGTCCATTTTGGACTCAGAAGAATTACAGAACTTTATATCTTTGATTTGAACACGATTAAACCACTCATACAGTGAAACTGACAGTTCAAACTTTGAATACGAAGTGCAATCCATTCGACACATCAACACATCAAATACATCTTAAAATCAAAAGGTATGTTGCTCTCTCTAAATTAACTAAATTGGTATATGTACTTGATTCGGTATAATTTGGTATTTGGATTTCTCTTTAAAGTCATTTGTATTCTTGCTATTTTATATTTAATATGTTTAAATTTGTAACTAAATTCTTATTCGCACCATGATTCAGAACATCGACGTGGAAGGGGTATTAACATCTCTCCTATAAAGATCCATTATTTGTTTTAATAACCGGGTATTCTAAGAATTTAACTGAGCTTCAATAAATATCATTATTTTAATGTTTATTTGTGTTTTCTCATCCATAACTGAGTCCGTTTAGAAAATGTTCATCTTCTAATTTCTAGGTACTATGCCGTCAGCTCGGAAACTTCTTGCAGTATTCGGCACCATTATTATCGTATATATCCTCTCGCATTTTCTTAATTAGACCCACAGCACGTCTGTTATCAATAAGGATAAAAGTATAGTAGTAGCAAAACTTTAAAATGTAATTGAAAAGTTCACAACATTCCTGAAATATTCCCAAAGCGAACATTGATATTTAAAATGTATACTCCATGTATTGAAATTTTCCAAGCATGAATAATGCTGGCATATAGTAGGAATATACCCTTCTTTCTATTGTGTAGAGCCTATATTTACTGGGTATTCTCTGGGTGTATTTGTTCAATTATTTAACTTTTATTTAATGCCCAAACAGATACTGTGGGCTCTAAAGTCCCTCGCATGCAGGCACGTACCCAGAAACTGGTTTGAGGAGGGGGGTCCGAGGTATGTCTGGGTGTGATATTTACGTAAAATGCATATAATGTTGCCAAAAGTTATACTTATCTCACAGAAAAATCTGAATTTTGGGGGTCGAACCGCAGGTCGACCCTCTGCGTCCGTCTCTGCTAGCATGTCTAAGGAATAATATCCATCAGCGTAATATCACCCAAAAAGTTATTTTGGGAACATATTTAATGTTTATTTTCATTTGCCTTATATTTAATGGCTCAGCACTGCCTAAACCGTGATATGTCTAAGGAACTGCAAGTGACAGCTTTAAGCTATGGGTGCCTATCTATGAGTTAAATTAAAAAAAAAACTAAATGCTTGAATCCGTAATACCTTTTTCCTTGACTATATTATTCTGGACATTGAATGTAGGGTTCAGAACCTATATTGAAATATTTTCAGTTTCGAAAATCCCGTATTGAGGTTATAATATTGGGAGACGAAAACATTATACACTACACTATACAGGCGCGGATCAAAGTGGGGAGCTGTAAGGGCTACACCCCCTTTGCATCCAGGAATACACTGGATAAAATGGTGTTCAATCCTACTTTACACTGGATAAAGTGACACAACTATGGTTTAGTGCTTCCCTTGATCATATCTTTTATCTGCGCCTGTATATATTTCAACCTCCTTTGGCAGTTAGATTAAATATTTAGAGAACTACTTTGTAAATAGATGTCAATTTTTTCTGTTCATTTCAACTATGTAATGTTTTAATCAATCGTAACAGGATGGTATACAGTAGGGCTGTCAAAAATATCGATATACCGACATCACCGAATACCGAACATTTGGTATCACCCATACCGAAATATCGATATACTTAAATTCCGAAAGTACCGATATACCGAAATACTGAAAATACCGAAAAACCAAAAATACCGAAATACCAATATACCGAAATATCGAAATACCGATGATACCAAAATATCAAAATACTGTACCGATAACACCGTAAATACCTAAATATCGATATACCGACCCAGCAAGCCAAATGCCGGCCCTGACGGCGGCCCGACCAACTAGTAGTCGCGGAATGGTCGGCACTAGGGACGTATTTAGGGGGTGGGTCTTGGGAGTCCGGACCCCCCAAACTCACAGTTTTATGCAAAAATAGTATAACGTCAGGCGTAATTATTACATTTCATGCCCAGACACACCTTGGACTCAGCAGAAGCCCTTTGGCCCCTCCCAAAAGCAAATTCTGGATACGTGCCTTGTCGGAGCGATCCATAAGTAGCGATTGATCGTCAGGTTGTTTTCCGGGCCGCCGTCGGGGTGGTCGGGCCATCTTCCCTGCCGCTGTCGAGGTCGGCATAGAGGCTTACACCGCCCAAAACCCGCCAGCCGAAGTCGGCTTCTGGTCGGGATTTTTAAAAACCCGGTGTCGGCTCGCTGGTCGGCCGAGCTTCGCCGACAAATGCCAACGTCAGGTTTACGTTTCCTGGCTTGCTGGGGGAACCGAACAGTATCAATATGCTTAACACTATCGGAATATTGAAATACAGAATTCCTCTGAAATTCTGATAAAAATAATACGAATAACTTTTATAAAGTATCACGGCAGAGCTGAAACCAGGTAATTTTTGGTGACCCGGCCAGACCCGTATATACGTGATCTGGTCTAAAACTTGACTCGATTAACCCGGTCTGAGAATAATGAGCTCCAGTTTCGTAATTTTCGTGTTCTGGTGGTGGTGGGGAGATAACACCTGCGATCTAGGTCTCCCCTGAAACGCAAGGAAATAATGAAATACTCTACTTTGTTCTCCGGTTGGGGAGACCTAAATCGGGTCACCGGGTCATGCCGGGACCCAAGCATAGACCCGCTCGAAAACTTGACGTATAATCACAATATTCACATACGGATCTGAGTTTCGGATATCTGGGGCATCGACACATCATCATAACCTTTAATAATTCGTACAGGGTGTTCACAAAATTTGTGAACTTAAATTTCACGACATTTCCTGACCAGATTTTTAAAACATTTCTGACTCTCAAATTATAAAATTTTAACTTTTTGCAAAATATTTTGTTTACTTTTACATGCAGCCTACACCAGCCCCATAACTGCTCATCTTTCACCTGAGTAGCAAGTTTTATGATTTTATTACTTCTTTTACAATAAAATTACAGGAACAACGTTTTTACTAAAAGATTTTGCAAAGGTACTGATTAAAATAACCCAAATTTACATTTTTTCCGTCATGAACATGTTATGCAAGTCAAGCCAAAGAAAATGCTAACACTTACAACATATATATGAATATTTTCTATAAATATAAGCAATGAATATTAGTCTATTACAATAATCAAACAATATCACCAGAACGATAACCGAAGTTTCAACAATATCAATAGATGTTGACACTGCGACTTCCGCAAAGGTTTGATATTCTGAGAAAGTTCGTCTTGCTCCGTTCCAGATTTTTGTCTCAATTTCCTTTGCTCATCTTCTAGTTTCTTTATTTCATTCATGATCTTCCTTTCTTTACAGAATTATTATTTTCTATTTTCTTAGCATTACGCTGTGTTTTCTTATAATCATCATATCGCCTCCAAAAAGATCTTGCATATATGAGCATTTTCGTTATGATGACAATACTATGGATTCCTTTGCAGTTGATAACAACATCATGCACTCTCGTCAGTACAATTATTGTATGTTCACATTTGATTTAATAAGAGCAAAGTTGCTGATAGAAGAAACACCCTAAACTGTAGCATTTCCTGGGAAAATATCAAACTCGACTTTACCACTTTCCACAGTGATGAGGTGTTTGTTGTTGTTGTTGTTTGAAAGAAAAGAAGCATAGAAATCATCGAGCCTGGTAATTCAATGCTTGTCTTGGAGATATGTTTCAATGCTTTGTGAAAAGGATGTTCTGGCATCTTCACACAGATATGAGCTCCTGAGGGAAAATTTCCTGACGTAGATTTTGTACTTTCTCCTGACTTTTAACCTCATATTAAATCATTTTTCTGACTTATCCCGATAAATCTTAAAAACAGAATCATAGAAAGAGAGAAAATTGCGGATTTGTACATGAATTGCAAGAGTAGTGCCATTGGAACCAGTCCTATAATAGTCTGTTACTAATACGTATATTGGAGTGACAAAAGGAAAACAAATAATCTTCAGCACCTGCTTGTCTCTTCAAACCTCGCCCTCTCCATCGCCAACCGCGACTACCCATTGCTCTGTAACGTGGTTATCACTCACTGTGTACTAAACATTGCACTCTTAGAAGAAAAGAATAAAACATGTCCTCCTCTCTTTCCTTTTAAGCATACAGCGAGATAAAAAATACGAAATACCTTTTCCAGATTACGTAGTTTGCTTTTACGAAATAAAGCATGTATTTTAGAAAAAAATAAAAGAAGTTAAAACTATTCCTATCACCTAACTTTGGACAAAATAAAAAACTATCAACTACACAACTACTTCTATAAAATATATTTTTCGAGTTTCAGATACATTGAAATAAATTGTCTTTATTTATGTAAATTATGGAAAGTCCTGGCCAATACATTCCCCATTCTCTTCCTACCTCATCCCGGCCTCTCTCTCTCTCTCTCTCTCTCTCTTTCACTCTTTTCTCTCTCCCTCTATTCTCCTATCTCTCTTTCTCCGGAAGAGAAGGAAGGAGAGGGAAAGAGAGAGACAAATATCTCTCTCTCACCGAGCCGCCGTAGCTCAGTATTAGAGCGTTAGCGTAGAGTTCGGGAGGTTGTGAGTTTGTTTCTCAGTCACACCCAGGCAAATGCCGGGGGGGCACCTTCAACATAGGGCCTGGCCGACACCTTCCTGAATCCATCCCCTCCCCTATCCCGAACGGAAGCTTAGATGCCTAAGGGCCATAAATAACATTTAAAAATTCAATTTTCTCTCTCTCTCTTTTCTTTCTTTCTTTATTTCTTTGGCTCTGGTCGGGATGAGGTAGGCAGAGAATGGGGAAGGTATTGCTCAGGGTCTTTCATAATTTACCATCGCATTTTAAGATGCATCATAATAACGAAATGAAAATTCTAGGTCTTTGAACCTGCGACCCAAATTGAACGAATCCACTCGGCCGGATATCCGAAACCCCGGAGATTCGAAATTGGGATATCACTACACAGCAGTTTTCGAATTACATCAAAATGTTGCTGAAATGTATTTTGCTGCTGGCTTTTATCCCATCAAAACTGCCGATACGTTCTTGACTTTCTTAATTGACTCCACGTGAAGTCGGCAAAGCTACAGCAACTTTGTTTTCATTATCAGGAAAGGCCCAAACAGTGCCTGATTTGAGCGGACCGCGGTGGATCTAAGGTTAGAGCGCTCACCTCTGGTGCTTTGGTTCGTCGGTTCAAACCCTTCTCGTACTATTAGAGCATTGTGGGGAACAAACAAGGAGTGCACTGGTTTTCTTGAGGTTCTCTCGTTTCCTCCCACTTTCTTCATTCCACCAATCAATCATCATTATCCATCTGGTCTGAGCCTGAGTTGACTAAAGGTCTCAAAAATTAAAATCAAAGTAAATAATTACACAATAATTTATCAAGATGGGTACTCTTTCTTGTTTTCGAAATGAGTCTGTGCATTAATGTAAATGCTTTAATGTTTATGAACAATATAGTATTTTGTAATATGAAGAATCAAATTTTTGTTTCTCATGTCAATCTTATTTTTGTTTTTTTCTTATTTAAGATCGCCAACATTTCATTGCTTATCTCTCGTGTATTCACTATATACACTATATTATTATTATACAAAATATACACTATGTTATTACACTGGCAAGGTTAAAAGATTGACATTTACACCCATTGGCTGCCGACCGACCGGGTAGTTGTCAATTTTTCTGTATTAATTTCGATGTTTACCTAACACAAGGTTCTTGTGAAAAAAGGAATTACAACTATTATTTCGAACTGCACTGTTGCAGAACAAATTCCTCAATAAAAATCTTGAAACGTATGTGGTGCCTTAACTTCGTAACCAGATACTGGGGCTGGAAGATTGTTAAGGTGTGAGGAGTAGTCTAAATACACAGAGCATTGACGTGCCGCGCTGGTGTAATGGATAGCATACCCGGCCGGCAACTGAGAGATCCGGGTTCGAGTCCAGGTCGCGGCGGTTGTCAATTTTTCTGTACTAATTTCAATGTTTATCTAACACATCATTCTTGTGAAAAAGGATTTACAACCCTAAATATAGGTAATTACACCTAAAATTATACTATTTTTCCATATTAACCGGAATTTCAGGATGGGGGTCCAGGCCAACCCCGTACGTCCATGAATAGGGGAAAGGGGACTCATTTGAACAGGGGTACCTTAGAACAGTGGAGATAACGTATAAGTTATAAAACGAAATTTCTTTCGTCCAACATTTATAAAACGCAAACATCATGCCACACAGCTGTCATTTGTTTCCACCATTTGTGTACGTTACCTGGCGAAGTATGATACTTGATGTAATTTGTGGGTACCAAAGTAAAAATTCATTTTAGAGATAGCCGGCTAGCTCGAAGATCTCGGGTTCGAGTCCCGGTAGGGTCATGGGTGTTGATTTTAACAGCTAAAGGCGAATCGTGACTGGACAAGACCAAAGTTACTAGACTGGCCCATATAAAAATAAAGTATAGAAAGTTTTTCATCTCAGATATTGTAAGCTTCTGAAGAGAAGAGAACTGTAGCATATCTTTCTTTCCATGTTAACTTACGAAGTAACTACACTCCTTCACGCATTAAATTGCCTTGTTGCTTTCTGATAACCCTTCTCCTCCCATAATAACAAAATGTGAGTAATTGGATGTACTGGGGCAGCTTTGAACAAAAAGAGGATAGTAGATTTGAACACGGTAGCAGCTTAGGTCCCTACAGCTAAAACTTACTGTTGAGAAGAAAAATTAGTTTGCAACATTTTAACAATGTAAAAGCATTTCAATTAGGCTATGTGTAACATTTTTGATAAAATTTGTACGAGTTCAAAGTTAATGCAAACATAATGGTTATACAATCCTCATAACACCAATAAATGAACAAGCAAGCAAGTAAGTTCAACGTTTATTAACAACTGCGTAGTTTATATTCTTTCTATGGCTAGTAAAACTTTAGTTTAGTTTCTTCTTCTTCTGTATTTGTATTTAGAGGCATTTACAAAGAAAATAAATGTTCTTGTAATTAGATTAAAGATATGATCAAAGCTGCCTCAGCCATGTTCAAAGCTATCCCAACCTTGTTTACATTTATCCCCTAGGGGGCACCTTTGAACGATAGCCACCCAGGTCGTGTCCTTGCTATTAAGGTGACAAGGAAGTCATTTTCTTCGGCGAGCTGTATAAGTTCGAATACATATATTATTTATCTCTCTGAACAAATTCTCTGGGTGTGAGGAAGTAAAATTAAATATGCCTAACAACATGTTCAAAGGTGACCCCCTCTCCCTATTTCCGTATTGCTCAATATAATTGTTTTTCGGTATTTTGATATTGTTTGGTATTTTTTTATATTGATATCTTTCGGTATTATCGGCATTTTGGTATATCGGTATTTCGGTATATCAGTATTTTTGGTATTTCGGTATATTTGTATTTTCGGTATTTCGATATTATCGGTATATCTGTGTTTTCGGTATCGTTCGGTATTTCGGTATATCGATAACTGTCGGTATCCAAAACATACCGAAAGTCGGTATGAGAATCTCAATACAGAATACCCCTAGTATAGAGTCATATTCAGAAAAAAGGGGAAAATACAAATAAGCGAAATGAATGTGTAAGCAAACAAAGAATAAGAATAAGCTGATAGGCTGGATCGTTATATAACAACAAATTGTTGGCGTGGTTATACTAGCTTGATTAGCCAGGTGCACTTTCTACACAGAATCATAGGTTCGCTTTCCGCCTTCGCCAATATAATTTTCTTTCCAAATCGTAAAACAACTTATTCATTTGATTAGATGCATTGGAAGAAATAATATTCATCAATTTCATTTATAAAACTCCAACTTCCCTTAGAAAGTAGGAGGAATGCAGCTAGTATAGCTCGTATTTTGCAACCATTATTCTGCTACTAAGAAATTGCTTCTTTGTCCATTCAGCGTGGCCTGATAAATTTTACTTAAAGAAATATCTCTACATTTATGTCCAGGTACTTCTAAAATAGTATAATTTACCAATTTTTCTCTACGTACTTATAAAATAGTGTAATTTACCAAAAATCAAGGGACAGTGATATATCTTAGGTGAGAACAATCAGGATTTAGATCAAGCGAGAACAAGAAAGATCCGTTAATTTCTCCAGTCCACCTGGTATGTTCTACCTGTTCGCTACCTTATAATATTGAACTTCTTCACTTTGATTCCTCCACCTGTAATGGAAGATAGCGCCTAAACGAAAACAGATACAGAGAAATTGACTTCACATTTGAGTTCAGCGATCTCGATTTATCCAGCCTATTCTAATTTGATGTTTAAAATTGGCAGGCCCTTTTCATTTGGTTAGCCTTCTGCGTTTTAAGAATTCATGCAAGCGATTAAATTACAGTAAAGCACGTAGAGAGTCACCGACCTCAAGTTTGACGTCAAAGAATATGACCTCGATTAATCAGGGCCTTTCTATACATTTTGATGTGACTATTATAACTATTGACATAATTATTAGACTGAATTTCCTAAACCCTTATTAAAGGAATGGTAATCGTTGTCAGATTTCTGTTAATACAACTTCCTTTGCAATGAACAGGAATCAAATGAATACATCCATGCAATACGAACATAGACGACGGAGGTTTGTGAGAAAACAATAGCACAATTCGAACTCGCGTCGTAAGCTTTATGGACGAAAAGAAAAAAATAACGTAACGCAGCGCGCACGGTCACGAAGACATCAGATAGACAGGATTCAAGCCTAACTCTAATTGAAATAAAATCCAAGCGAAGGTTATATAAAACTGATGGTTTTAGTTACAGTGTTTTGTGCATCTATGAACTAACCTTACATTGACTACTATTTTGTTACATTCTATGCATATGAAGAATATGTATAATTTGTTAAAAGTTTAACAAACAGTATTTAACGTCCCAAGTGCGAATAAGCAAAACTTCGCTGCTAATGGTTACGGACGTAGTAACATCCCTGTATTATTATTTATTTTATGGCCAATGATAACAAAAAAAATAGTTCTAATTACTTCTATTCACATATTTTTCACAGCACTAATAAACTCATCGTATTAAAACCCGCTCAGTGGTCACTCATGCTGTTGCGAGGTTGTCATATTACTGAATTTTATTACTGAATGTCATATTAACGACAAAAATATATTCTACGATGAGCTAGTGTCATAGGGTTATTAGTGAATAGTGCAAATAATATTTAAATGTATCTTTTATTGTATCAGAGACATTGTTAAATTGGACATTCCATAAAGCAGAGAGATAGAGTAACATGTCAATAAGTCAAAGCAAGGAATGTTATATGGAGGTGTTGATGTGGGGAAGTCAAAAGAGTGGCATTCAGTTAACATCTGTTTATAGAATTCCAAAGTTTACACGTGATCAGAGATCAAGCTTTAATATAAAAACAATTAATAAAAAAATGTGGACCAAGGGTTTTCAAGGATTAATTAGCAACAAACAGGATATGATAACCTTCATAAATTTCCTTCTTTTGAATTCTTCAAATTCTTTAGATATGATACAAATGGTGTTTGGTGAGAAAGGAAAGAACCAATCGAATCAGAACTGAATATTGCTATAGACTGTTAGTGACTTCAAGTACCGCCGCATTCCCTCTCTGACCAGTACTGAGAGTGGTGTTACTCATAGTTCTTAGTTTTACACTGAGCCTTTAGTTCGAAACCAGATCACTACGAAGTTGAACTTTATAAGAGGATTCTTCGATTGGACAATTACTTTACATTCTCTCTCTCTGCTTTGGTATTGTTGTTAGAATAGCTATAATCAAGGATCATTTCGGTGATGTGAGTCTTGAGAGATAATAACAACGAGTACTTTTACCGGGTTCTTTTCGAAGTAGGATAGCTTTGCTAAATAATTCCTATATCCAACGTATGCTTGAAAGAAAGCGCAATTTCTGGGACGTTTTTGTGAGCGTCGCCAGGGACATATGAACTTACCAGACTTAGAGGTCTAACGGAGAAAAATTTCTTCTTTATTTTTGGTCCAGTCCATTTCTGTCGATATGCGAATTAGAACATTTTTTTTCTTCTTTAAAATTTTCGATATCTTTTCCCCTCTAAATATGATTCTAAATTTTAATTTCATTTTTGACTTTAATATATAGGATTAATGTTTGCCTATGGTCCCACAAAATTAATATTCTTTTTTCGGTTTAGTTTTGATTTACACCTGTTATATTTTGAAGATAGTAAGGTTTTTAATTACTTCAGTTTCTTATTCTATACAACTTCATGTCGGTTCCTACAATACTCAATGATTTTAGCTTACAAGTTAAGACATCTTTTGTTTTAATCGTTTAATTATTGCAATAGTATAGCAGTGGATTATGGAACGATACATATTTTTGTTTGGTCACAGGGAATGAATATTTTATGAATTCTCGATTTTGACACTTGTCTTTTACGACATAACTAGTGAAGTATACGATTTATAATTTCACATTATATTTCTTACTACGATATATATTTTATTTCTTTACGATTGTTATATACTACTATGGATTTTTATTTACTTTAATTTGCGGGATTGTTTTGAACAATAACGAAGCAGAGAAGTTATAGTACCACAATAAAGTTATCAACTGTTTTTTTAGTTCATTTCCATAATTTTTAATTTCATGTATTCTTGTATTTTTTTGCATTATTATTATAAGTTTGATGTACTTTCAGCTACATTTTACAATTTTTTGAATACTAGTATTATTTTGATTTCACATATTTGAATATATCTCATATACTTATTCACTGCTAGTGTTAGGTTAGATTTTGCATAATTACCCCCATCCCCCCCCCCTTGATGCAGTTCCAAGGAGTACAAACACCACTTATCTGTTCTTAAGTCTTCATCTTCCAATGTTTCTAAATTCCAATTAGGACAGTTTTAGCCATGAACATTAGTGACTACATTAGCAGTTCCACCCAGTTCATCAGAAAGGAGAATTTACATATACCACCAAGGACAGCAGTATGTCCTGACGTTGGAGATCGCATACAACGACACCTTTTTCCATACAGTAGTTTCATACTTCTGAAGTTAAATGTATTCCAGATTATCATCAGGGACATTTTCACCCCATTATTCTGGCTAAGTAGCACTAACCCACTTCATTCAATTTATGTGATACATCTTTCGACCCAGTTAACCAAAATTTGAATTGTACGCGCCAACAAACTTCATACCCTCCACTTTAGTGCCATTACAACTAAGGAGAACCCGACTTTTAGAATTTCAATATCGTGATAAACAAGTGTAAAATTTCAGTAATTCAAGTGTAATGGAAATGTGACAAATACCAGTGTTTTGTGTTTTAAATCAGTGACTTGAATATATGGAACTGTCTATATGTATATAAGCATTTACGAATTAACAGTTATATTAATTATGATAAAGACATCCATAAATGTGACAATGAACTTTAAATATATGCAGATTCATTTCGACAAAGAACAATTCTTTGATGTACTATAAACTTTCATTTCAGTGAAATCCTCTCATATTCTTTTTCAATTTTTGTACATTTTTCGTATTTTGTATTTGTTTTCAGTACATTGAGTTCTCTTATTCTATGTTTATTTTTGTTTTTGTTATCTCATTCATTCTTTATGTATTAGGTTTCAGTTTAACGCACCTCACTTATAGTTTTTAAATTGTCTTTAATTGTCGTATTTCAGACAAATAAATACAATTTTATGGGTTAAGTGAGATATCATAGGGATATTAGTGTATAGAGCAAATAATATTTAAATTTATCTTTTATTGTATCAGAGCCATTGTTAAATTGTACAACAAGTGTTAAAATATGTAGCTATGTTTCGTTAGGACGAGAACGGAGGAAGAAGCATTTTATTAATATTTAAAGTATTCCAAACAGGATGTCAAATTCAAATTCAAATTCAAAGGATGTCAAAACATCATTCCATGAAGCAGAGAGATAGAGTAACATGTCAATAAGTGAAAGAAAGGAATGTTATACGCAGGTGTTGATGTGAGGGCGTCAAAAGAGTGGCATTCAGTTAACATCTGTTTATAGAATTCCAAAGTTTACACGTGATCAGAGATCAAACTTTAATATAAAAACAATTAATAAAATAATGTGGACCAGGTGTTTTCAAGGATCAATTAGCAACAAACAAGGTATGATAACCTTCATCAATTTCCTTTTTTTGAATTCTTCAAATTCTTTAGATATGATACAAATGGTGTTTGGTGAGAAGGGAAAGAACCAATCGAATTAGAACTGAATATAAATATAGACTGTTAGTGACTTCAAGTACCGCCGCACTCCCTCTCTGACCAGTACTGAGAGTGGTGTTACTCATAGTTCTTAGTTTTACACTGAGCCTTTAGTTCGAAACCAGATCACTACGAAGTTGAACTTTATAAGAGGATTAGACTTTAATATTATTTTATTCTTCGATTCGACAATTACTTTATCGAACGTCATAAGCGCACAGTATTTGTTATTCTTCAGTGACAATGAACATTAGTTACCATCAGTGCATACTGACTCTGATTTCGTCTTTTGGGAACAGAACATTAAGATTGCCATACGTGCTCGAAGTCTAAATCCATGATTGTGTCATCCCTCACAGCAATGCCAGGTTAGTTGAGAATTTTATGATTGTTATATATTTGTGTACATTCTCTCTCTGCTTTTGTTTTGTTGTTAGAATTCTTTACGATTTATTATATTAACTGAATAGGACCATGTCCTATGTTTAAGGTACTCTTCAACATTCCTCCAGTTCGTGAATTACTGTAGAATAATTATATTAAAGATCTTTATGCTTTCATCTATATAAATCCTCTCGTATTATTTATGTATTGAGGAGATCCTAATGCTCATGTCAAATATAGGTACAATGCTCATAGAGCATTACCCCCCATTTTATAGCAAGTAATGCCAAGCGTGCACAAAAGGAGTATCAGGTACATCCTTCACATAGTGTTTGACTCCATAAATGTTTACGAAGGACTACATTCTTCACACTATAAAGACAGTTTGACCGAATGCCGAAGTTTAATTGGAAAATTGTGTTGGGTGATTTCAATGCAAATGTAGGGAGGGAAGAAAATATAGATCTACCATAGCCAAATTCAGCCTTCACGAAGAGACTAACAAAAATGGAGAAAGACTGATATATTTCGCGATTTCGAAAAACCTACTGGTTATTCGAAAAATAAAATGAAGGTGGATTTGAATGTAATTTTGAATTATATTGTTTTATTGAGTTAGGCTCTAAAATATGCACACATCGCCCGTCGCTCTCATTTTTAGGTGAGATAAGTCGTAACATAGTAAGTGTATTGGAAAAATGTGCTTAGAATGGACAAAGTTGAGCTTGTTAGTTTAGCTATTCGTTTACACCGAGGAGGTTTCTGTGCGATTCAGATTACTTTGAAAAATTAAGGAAATTATTACTATGTAATTTAAAGGTATTTATTTTTAATAAGTAAAATAATATAAAAGTTATGTTAGTTTGGTATATTTTTATTAATTAAATTGTTTTGAGTAATAGTATATAAAGTACTGTGTGGGAACATTTAAATATTTGAAAATTATTTTTTATAGAGAAAGCTTGCGGGGCTGTACCTTTTGTATCAGGGGATATTGAAGATTTAAATAATATTGTTTTGTCCCGAAATAAATTAAGAGTTAAAATGAGTGTGTGGAGTGTAGGTTGCAACCTGCTTTTTAATGTCATTTTGGTAATGAGAAGTTAGTCGGTTTTTGTGATATCTGGTTGAGTGGGAATTGCATTTAATGCAGTAATCATAAATGTAATATATATATTTTAGTTATTTATTTTTTGATTAATTAGAATCGGGGGGATTTGCTCTTGATTAAGTATTTTTTCATAATTTGGTAATAGGTTATTTTATTGTTGTGGGCTTAGAAGTAGCTATCAATTGTGATTTTGTTATAATTTGTTTAATAGTTTTACAATATGTTATTATTAGTTTGAGTTAATTGTTACTGCTCTGTTGTTATTAATTTTTTAGGTAGGAAATTATGATATTATTAGTATATGCTTTAGGTTGAGTTAGAGGAACTCGGCAAATGTATTTCTCACCTGTTTATCAAAAACATGGCCTTTTGATAAAAATATAAGGTCTGGTCTGCCCAATGAATCATTGTTTTGAATGGCCGCGGTATTTTGACCGTGCAAAGGTAGCATAATCATTAGTCTTTTAATTGTTGGCTTGTATGAATGGTTGGATGAGGAAGTGACTGTCTTTTTTTAATATAGTGGAATTTTACTTTTGAGTGAAAAGGCTTAAATGATTAGGGGGGACGATAAGACTCTATAGATCTTTATATATAAATTTATGTTTATAGTTGTATTTATTTTTATACTTAAATTTATATATTTGACTGGGGCGGTCGGGAGGTATAAATTTTCTTTATATTATTTCATTTATGGGTGTTGTTTATTTGATCCATTTTTTGTGATTACAAGATTAAGTTACCTTAGGGATAACAGCGTAATCTCTTTTGAGAGTTCTTATCGACAGGGGGGGTTGCGACCTCGATTTTGGATTAAGATTTACTTAGGTGTAGGTGCTTAAGGGAAAGGTCTGTTCGACCTTTAAATTCTTACATGATCTGAGTTCAGATCGGCGTGAGCCAGATCGGTTTCTATCTTTCTAATGGTTTAAATGTCTTAGTACGAAAGGACCAGGGATTTGTAATATTTTATTTATATTAAAATAATAACTATATTGGCAGATAAGTGCATTAGATTTAGGATCTAAGAATGAAGTGAGTTCTTCATGTAGTAGTGTATATTAATTTTTGGCTGGGGCTTTTTTCTTATATTATTTTAATTATTGGGGTTTTGATCGGCGTGGCTTTTTTGACTTTGCTTGAGCGTAGGGTGCTAGGATATATTCAGATTCGTAGGGGGCCCAATAGGGTAGGGTTCTGTGGTGTTCTTCAACCATTTGCTGATGCTATTAGGCTTTTTTCTAAGGAACAAAGATTTTCTACAATGTCTAATTATTATCCTTACTATTTGGCTCCTATTTTTAGTTTAATATTATCTTTACTGGTTTGGTTATGTGTGCCTCTTGTTAGAGTGATTATTACTTTTTCTTTGGGACTTTTATTTTTTTTGTGTTGTACTAGTATGGGCGTTTACAGTGTTATGGGTGCTGGATGGTCTTCTAACTCTAATTATGCGTTACTTGGGGGGTTACGGGCTGTTGCTCAGACTATTTCTTATGAGGTAAGACTTGCTTTAATTTTATTATCTCTTGTTTTTTTGAGAGGTAGTTATAAGTTTTCGGATTTTAATCTTTATCAGGGGGATATTTGGTTTTTGTTTATTAGTTTTCCGTTATCTTTGGCTTGGCTGGCTTCTTGTTTAGCTGAGACGAATCGGACTCCCTTTGATTTTGCTGAGGGAGAATCTGAGCTTGTTTCTGGATTTAACGTTGAATATAGCGGGGGTGGGTTTGCCCTTATTTTTATGTCGGAATATGCTAGAATTTTGTTTATGAGAGTTTTATTTAGTATTATTTTTCTAGGTTGTAATGTTTTTTCTTATTTGTTTTTTGTGAGGGTGGTTTTTATCTCTATTATTTATATTTGAGTCCGGGGGACTTTGCCTCGGTTTCGTTATGACAGGTTAATATATCTTGCTTGGAAAAGATTTCTTCCTTTATCATTGAATTATTTACTATTTTTTAGAGGGTTTAGGATTTTGTTAGTGTTTTTTTTGATTTAAATGAATTTTATTTAGAATGTAAAATCCTTAGAGTTTCTTTTACTCTGTTTTATGCTTTCAAAACATAAGCTTTGTTCTCGGCCAAAGGATTAATTTTTAGTAAGTAAGTAGTCTCATAGTGTTGATAGGTGGGGCATAATTAGAAAATAGGCGAAATAAATTACTGTTAATACTTGTCCTATTAGAATGTAGGGGTCTTCAACTGGTCGGGCACCAATTCAAGTTAGTAGGATGATTACTGCTACTATAATTCAAAAAATAATTTGGTTGAGTGGGTAGAATTGGAGTCCTCGTATTTTTCTTTTATGATATCATGGTATAATTATTAAGATTAAAATAGATATTACAAGGACAATGACTCCTCCTAGTTTATTAGGAATTGATCGTAAGATGGCATAGGCAAACAGGAAGTATCTTTCTGGTTGGATATGAACTGGGGTAACTAGTGGATTTGCTGGGATGAAATTTTCGGAATCTCCCAATATGTAAGGATTTCATAAGGATAAAAAAGTTAATAAAAATATTATTACTAGAAATCCAATAAAATCCTTTGATGAGTAAAATGGATGGAATGGAATTTTGTCCTATTTCTATTGATTCCTAGGGGGTTATTGGATCCTGTTTGATGAAGAAATATTAAGTGAACTATTGATAAAGCAATACCAATAAATGGTAAGATAAAGTGGAATGCGAAGAACCGGGTTAAGGTGGCGTTATCTATGGCAAAGCCACCTCAAATTCATTGTACTAGTATAGTTCCAAGGTAAGGGATGGCAGATAGTAGGTTTGTAATTACTGTCGCGCCTCAAAAGGATATCTGTCCTCAGGGAAGTACATAGCCTACGAATGCGGTTGCTATTACTGTTAATAAAATAATTACTCCAATTCTTCATGTATGAAGATACAGAAAAGAACCATAGTATATGCCCCGGCCTACGTGTAGGTAAAGGCAAATAAAGAATATGGATGCTCCATTTGCATGTAAGGTTCGTAGAAGTCAGCCAAAGTTAACATCTCGACAAATGTGGGTAACTCTATCAAATGCGAGTTCGATTCTAGAAGTGTAGTGTATGGCGAGGAATAGCCCTGTAATAATTTGAATAATTAAGCAAAGGCCTAGAAGGGACCCAAAATTTCATCAATAAGAAATATTGACTGGGGCTGGTAAATCAATTAGGGCGTTGTTAGCAATCCTGATTAGCGGATGTTGTTTTCGTATGGGCGTTGACATAAGGTTTGTGGGGCCGCAGGGGGCCTTGCTGTAGGTTTGTTACTTTTACTACTGCCACTAAAGTAATAAACAAGTATGTTGCTAGGGTTAGTGTAACGGTTGCTATTGATTTATTATATAGTTTTATTAGTGGGATTTCTTGTTGTTCAATTGAGGTTTGTAGGGTGTCTTGGAGTGAGCTAGGGGCTGTGATTAATAGGGGGTCTAAAATTATAATTAAAATAATTCCAGCAGGGATGGTTAGTAGTAAAGTTATTATTTTTGTATTAATATTAAATATTTCATTTGAGGCTAGTCTGGTTACATAGGTAAACAGAACTAGTATCCCGCCAAGGAAAATTAAGAATAGTATGTAGGAGAATCAGGGGGATTCCGAAAAGGTATTAATTGTTAGTGCTGTAATGGTTGTATTAATTATTAAGGTGAGGCCTATTGATAGAGGGTGGGTTAATTGGGTAAAAAGAAAAGTGAATAAAGTTAGAATTAATAATAAGGTTATTGTTAGTTTGATATCAAGAGGTAGTTTATTAAAATGTTAGTTTTGGGGACTGAAGATAGGTACTGTAGATATTTTCTCTTGATGCTTCCAGGGTAATACGTTGCCCCATTTATGATTTACAAGACCATTATTTTTATTAAACTATGAAAGCTTATGTCAATATTGATTTATTTTATGTGTTCTTTTTTATTATTTGTTATAAGTGTGTGGAGTTTTGTTATTCAACGAAAACATTTGTTAATAGTTCTTCTTAGTTTGGAAATGATTGTTCTAGTTATATTTTTAATGCTTTTTTTAAGACTAAAGGAATTTTATAGTGAAATTTCTTTTAGTCTTTTGTTTCTAACTTTTTGCGTTTGTGAGGGTAGTTTAGGGTTATCTATTTTAGTATCTATTGTTCGTAGTCATGGTAATGATTACTTAGGGTCTTTAATTGTGTTGCGATGTTAAAATATCTGTTATGTACGGCGTTTTTAATCCCAATGGGATTTATGGGTAGTATATGATGAGTTGTTCAGAATTTTTTATTTATTATTTTTTTTTGTTGATTTTTAGAGGGTGTTTTGTGGGTCAGAGCGGGTGTTTGGGCTACAATTTTTGATTTGACAGCTTGTCTTATTCTTTGGTTTTGTTAAGTGTTTGAATTATTATTTTAATAATTATGGCTAGAGAAAAGGTTTTGTTTTCTTCTTTTTATAATGTTAGTTTTATTAGATTAGTATTAGTATTGCTTTTTCTGTTATGACTGAGCTTTATTTCTTCTAGTCTTTTTATATTTCATTTGTTTTTTGAGGGATCTTTGATCCCTACTTTGTTTTTGATTTTTGGTTGGGGGTATCAGCCAGAGCGAATGCAGGCGGGGTTTTATTTACTATTATATACTTTGTTGGCATCTTTGCCTCTGTTGGTTGGTATCATTTATTTTGAGGGAGTCCACGGCAGTCTTGCTTTTTATAATTTGTGATATATTGATAGTAAGGCTTGCATATTAGATTATTTGTGGTATTGTGTTATAATTTTAGTATTTTTAGTTAAAATGCCTATATTTTTAGTCCACTTGTGATTACCTAGGGCGCATGTAGAAGCGCCTGTTAGTGGTTCTATGATTCTTGCCGGGGTTCTTTTAAAATTGGGGGGTTACGGGCTGTTGCGGGTTTCTCCCTATTTTGAATCAATTGCTGTTAAGTTAAATCTATTATGATTTGGTATTAGAGTCGTTGGAATTTGAGCAGTTAGATTAGTTTGTTTGCATCAGGTAGATGTTAAATCTTTAATTGCTTATTCTTCTGTCGCTCATATGGGGCTGGTATTGATGGGAATTATAACTATAGGTATTTGGGGGCTTTAGTTTTGATGATTGGGCATGGACTGTGCTCTTCTGGGTTGTTTTGTTTGGCTAATATTTCTTATGAACGTTTGGGTAGCCGGAGTTTATTTATCAATAGGGGGATGATGTCTTTTATGCCAAGAATAACTTTTTGATGGTTTTTACTGAGTATTGCTAATATGGCGGCGCCTCCTAGTTTAAATTTGTTGGGGGAAATTAGCTTATTAAATAGAGTTATCGGGTGATCTTTTTTGAGTATGGGGGGCGTAAGCTTGATGTCATTTTTTAGAGCTGCTTATACTTTATATCTCTATTCTTACACTCAGCATGGTAAGTATTATTCTGGACTGTACTCTTGTTGAGGGGGAAGTACTCGTGAATATTATCTTTTATTTCTTCATTGATTTCCTTTAAATATTTTAATTCTTTTTGTTGGGCCTAGTTTTTTGTGGTTCTAAATTATGGAATAATAACTTAAGTAGTTTATTTAAAATTTTGGCTTGTGGGGCTAAGGAAAGTTGAGGAGTGGCTCTTAGGTTGTGATGTGGAGATATCCTATTTGTGTTATTTCTTTTGTATTTCTTTTTATTTTTAGTTTCTCTTTTTTTGTCGGGGGAGTTGCTTTAATAATTTTTGATAGTAGTTTATTTGTCGAGTGGGAAATTGTTAGAGTTAATAGAAGTTCTGTTGTTATAACTATCTTATTAGATTGAATGTCTTTAATTTTTATGAGATTTGTATTATATATTTCTAGTATAGTTATTTATTATAGTGGGCAGTATATGGGGGGATTTTTATATTAACCGTTTTATTTTTTTGGTGCTTATGTTTGTTTTATCAATAATGTTATTAATTATTTCTCCTAATATCATTAGTATTTTACTAGGTTGGGATGGTCTTGGTTTAGTGTCTTATTGTTTGGTAATTTATTATCAAAATGTTCGATCCTATAATGCTGGGATGTTAACTGCTTTGTCTAACCGGGTTGGGGATGTTTGTATTTTACTTGCGATCGCTTGAATGTTAAACTATGGTAGTTGAAATTATGTTTTTTATTTGGGTGAGTTACATTACGGAAATGAAATAAAAATTATTATTACTCTTGTTGTGGTGGCTGGGATGACGAAAAGAGCTCAAATTCCTTTTTCGGCATGGTTACCTGCGGCAATGGCGGCTCCGACGCCGGTTTCGGCTTTAGTTCATTCTTCTACGTTAGTTACTGCTGGGGTTTACCTATTAATTCGTTTTAGAGATGTTTTAAGTGACAGTTTTATGGAGAGGGTGCTATTACTTCTTTCTGGGTTGACTATATTTATAGCGGGGGTAGGTGCTAATTATGAGTATGATTTAAGGAAAATTATTGCTTTATCTACTTTAAGACAGTTAGGCCTAATGATAATAATTTTATCTATGGGATTTTCTGTATTAGCTTTTTTTCACTTATTAACTCACGCTCTTTTTAGGACCCTATTATTTTTGTGTGCTGGAGCGATTATTCACGGAGTAGGGGATACACAAGATATTCGGTGTATGGGGGGGCTTGTAAATCAGATACCACTAACTTTATCCTGTTTGAATACTGCTAATTTAACTCTTTGCGGGGTTCCCTTTTTAAATGGGTTTTATTCTAAGGATTTGATTTTGGAAGTTGGGAGTATGGCCTGAATTGATTTAGTCAGATTTTTTTTGTTATTCTTTTCGACGGGCCTAACTGTGTGTTATTCTGTTCGGTTAAGTTATTACTTGACTGGGATGGGTGTGGCTGGCATGAGTTGTCATGGAATTGGTGATAATTCTAATTTAATTATGGTGCGCGGTATGTTGGGGTTGACCGTGGCTTCTATTTTAGGTGGAACTACTATGAGATGGTTATTATTTTCTTGTTCTCCTGTGGTGGTGCTACCATTGGCTCTTAAAATGGGGGCTTTAATTGTCAGAGGCGTCGGAGCCTGAGTTGGATTTCTATTAGGAAGTTCATATTTAGGTCGGGCGGGGGCTTCTTGGGGTGCAGTTTATTTTTTTATAAGTATAATAGGGTCTATGTGATTTTTGCCATATTTGTCTACTAGTTATTGTATTCGACTGCCGCTTAATTTGGGAGGAGCATATGTAAAAGTTGTTGATCAGGGGTGAAGTGAAATATTGGGGCCGCAGGGGGCCTATAATTTTATAGCAAGCGGTTCTGCTTTGATTACTCGGGCGCACTTTAATGAGTTTGGGCTGCATTTGTTTTTTCGTTTATTTTAATTATGTTTTTAATAATAATTATTTTTATTATTTATTTGAATAGCTTATACTTAAAGCATAGCATTGAAGGTGCTGGGAAGAACGGGGGGTCTTCAGATATAGATGAACTCCCTAAGAAAATTTTCTTATTTTTACCTTGAAAAAGTAGTGTAAATTGTTATACTGAGGGGGTAGGGGGTAAAGGTAATAACGGGTTTAATCGCTAAAGATAAAAGTTAGCGGCTTTTTCTTGCTTAATTTACTTACCTCCTTAGTGGGGGCTTCTTGGGGTGCCCACTTTTGTTATTAACAGTAACATGCCTTTGATTTGGCTTCCGACTAAAAACAAGGGTGGGAAAGCCCACCTTAAAGTCAGGTCGAAACTGAGTGCTAAGTATTGCTTCTTGTTGTTGTATGAGATAAGTTGACGAGCAACACCTTTTGGTTGCAAACCAAATATTATGATTAACTATTATCCTAGGCGGGTCATTCTAGTGATTCCTGATTTCATTCGTGGTATAGACCAATAAGTAGAATTAGGAGGAAAGTTATTGTCACGACGGTTCAAGGGATAATTATGGTGGTAGAAATTGTGATTGCTGCAGGAAGGAGTAATACAATTTCTACGTCAAAAATGAGGAAAATTACTGCAATAAGAAAAAAGCGAATTGAGAAGGGAGTCCGCGGGGATGATTTGGGGTCAAATCCACATTCAAACGGGGATCTTTTTTCTCGGTCAATAATTGTTTTTTTTTATAATAATGACGCTAGTAGTATTACGGTGGTTGTAATTGTTATAGTGATTAGTCCGGCGGTTAAGATTGTATATATTATCTATTTCATTTTATATGAATTTTTTAATTGGAAATCAAATGTATTGGTTTATACTAAATAGATAATTTATCCGCCTCATCAATAAATTGAAATATACAAGAATAGTCATACTACGTCTACGAAATGCCAGTATCAGGCTGCTGCTTCAAACCCGAAGTGGTGATTTGGGGTAAAGTGATATATCATGTGTCGGAATAAACATACTATTAAAAATGATGAGCCAATGATTACATGAAGTCCATGAAAGCCTGTTGCTATAAAAAAGGTGGATCCATAGGTGGCGTCTGAAATTGTGAATGGTGCTTCGTAATATTCGAATCCCTGAAGGGCTGTGAAGTATAGGCCTAGAATTACTGTTAAAATTAAGGCTTGGGTAGTTTGTGTGTGTTTTGCCTCTATTAAACTGTGATGGGCTCAGGTTACTGTTACTCCTGAAGCTAGTAAAATAGCAGTATTGAGGAGGGGGATCTGTATTGGATTGAATGGCTGAATCCCCGCTGGAGGTAAAATTGCCCCAATTTCTACTGTAGGGGAGAGTCTTCTGTGAAAGAAGGCCCAAAAGAAAGAAATAAAGAAAAATACTTCTGAAACAATGAATAGAATTATTCCTCACCGAAGGCCGGTAGTGACTTGAATTGTGTGAAGTCCTTGAAATGTCCCCTCTCGGGAAATGTCTCGTCATCATTGAATTATTGTTAATCTGATGATTAACAACCCTATAAAGAATAGGTCTGGGTTAAATTGGTGAAATCATTTAGTTAGCCCTGTGGTGGTGATTAGGGCCCCGAGGGCCCCTGTTAGGGGTCAGGGGATTTGATCTACCAAGTGGTATGGGTGATTTTGTGGTGCTGACATATGTTACTTCACTTGAATATAGGGCTGTTAATAATGCAAATACGTAGGATTGAATGATTGCTACTGTGGATTCTAATGTTAATAATAAGATTTTTCTAATTATTATTAGTGAGAGTAAGGATATGGTTAGAGAGGGTCCTGTTCTCGCTAGGAGGGTTAATAAAAGGTGCCCGGCTACTATGTTTGCTATTAGCCGAACTGCTAGGGTTCCGGGGCGGATGATGTTTCTGGTGATTTCAACGCATACTATAAATGGTATTAGAGGGCCTGGGGTTCCAGCAGGGAGGAGATGGGCAAATATGTGTTGGGTATTGTTAATTTAGCCGTATAATATGAAGGTTAATCAAAGGGGGAGGGCAAGACTTAATGTGAATGTTAGGTGGCTAGATCTTGTAAAAATGTAGGGAAATAGTCCTATAAAATTATTGAATATAATAAATGTGAAGATGGTAATAAGGAGGAATGTTGTTCCCTTATGTGGGTTGTTAGGTCCAAGGATTGTTTTGAATTCTTTATGAAGCGTGATTACTAATTTGTCTCATATAATTGTTGTTCGGGTTGGAAGAAATCATAGTGATGTGGGAATAATTAATAGGCCTAGTAAGGTGCTGATTCAGTTGATTGACAAGGACAGTACAGTTGAGGTTGGATCAAATACTGAGAATAGATTAGTTATCATTTTCAGTTTAGGGGCGTTTTGGTAATGCTTGTTTGTTCTGCGCTTAATTGATTGGGACGAATGTTAAAGTATATGATTGAGCCAAAAATTAGGTAGATAAGTGAAAAGAAAATAAATAATAATAATCGTTTTAAAGGGGATATTTGTAGTATTAAAAAGTATTAAGGCTTAATAATTCGGCTATGACATGGCCATGTTATGATAATTTAACTAACTTTTTCATTCATTAGAAGTAATTGTTATTTTACTATATTTTGGTTTAAGAGACCATCACTTACTTTCAGCCATCTAATGAGGCTTCTTGTGATATATTTAATATTCAATTAATGAATTGTTGATGGGGGCAGGTTTCTATAACAATCGGCATCAAGCTGTGATTTGCTCCACAAATTTCTGAGCATTGTCCGAAGAATAGGCCGATTCGTTTTGCGTTTATTCTGACTTGATTAAGTCGTCCTGGGGTAGCATCTGCTTTTAGTCCTATGGCTGGTATGGCTCATGAATGGAGTACGTCCGCGGCAGTAATTAAAACTCGAATGTCTGTGTTGATTGGTAAAATTACTCGGTTATCTACATCTAATAGGCGAAAATTATTTTTTTTATTTCATTAATTGGTATTATGTATGAATCGAATTCTGTGGGGGTAAAATCTGAATATTCATAACTTCAATATCATTGATGGCCAATTACTTTTAGGGTTACTGATGGTTGATTGATTTCATCAATTAGATAAAGAAGATGTAATGACGGTAATGCGATGAAGACTAATATAATTGCTGGTAAAATTGTTCAAATAGTCTCTAAGGTTTGTCCTTCTAAAAGGTACCGATTAATAAATTTGTTGAATATAATAGAGATTAGTAAATATCCTACAAGGACTGTGATTATTATAATAATAAGTATTGTATGATCGTGAAAGAAACTTATTTGTTGTATGATTGGTGATCTGGCATCTTGCAGGTTTATTTGGTTTCAGGTGGCCATTTCTAAGGAAGGGCCGTAGCCCTTATTTCCGGGGCTTAGGTCCGGTGCACTTATCTGCCACCTTAGAACATTAAGTAGTTAAAATCGGGATTTCTGTATAACTGTGTTCAGCTGGTGGTAAATTCTGGTATCATTCTAAGGAACTAGGTTGTTGATCGGGGTAGAGAATGGTGCGGGAACTGGCTAGGGCTTCTCATACGATAAATACTAGTATTAGAACGGCGATTAATGATAATAGGGACCCTACGCTTGATACCATGTTTCATGTTATATATGCGTCGGGGTAGTCAGAATATCGTCGTGGTATTCCTCTTAGGCCTAAAAAATGTTGTGGGAAGAAGGTGATATTTACGCCTAGGAATATTGTAATAAATTGGATCTTTAATCAGTTGGGGTTAAGGGATGTGCCACTAAAGAGTGGGAATCAATGAATGATTCCTGCTATGATAGCAAATACTGCTCCTATAGAGAGTACGTAGTGAAAGTGGGCAACGACGTAGTAAGTGTCGTGTAATACAATATCTATTGATGAGTTCGCTAGTATTACCCCTGTTAATCCTCCTACTGTGAAAAGGAAAATGAACCCTAATCTTC
>JAGDQP010003096.1:0-53229 GCA_022664845.1 Lepisma saccharinum
TAAAAAGAAATTAAATTTGGATTAATGCTTTCCGATATAATGATCAACAGGCATTACTTTAGGTATGCCCTTCGTAGTATTGAAACCGTTTCAAATGTCTGTAATTGAGATATCCCTTGTTGATATTTTTTTGTGAGTCTTAAACGGCCCCAACTCAAGATCACCAAGATCACACACACAATTCCTGGGTAGGTGAAGTCAGAACTGCAACACCAAAAACAATCCAGGAATATAAATAGAATCGCCAAGAGCCTAGAGTACACACGCAACGCATCCAACCAAAACTCTAGCTCCAAACATTTTCTACAGCCCAGACGAGCGGCGCAGAAATGTCTTCCGGATTTAAGAATATCTGGGAAAGAGGATTCCTGATCCTTGTGATCGCTGTGTAAAACAATAATTTAGAACGAGTGAGGAAATACCGATAAGGCGACACCTCCAATCTTTTTTAACTAGATCTTCGGTTCATACTCTGAAGTACCAGCTGCTGGTTCAGATTAGCGATATATTAAGAAAGAAAAACGCAAATCCATACTAGGGAATAATCTCAAACGATCATACGCCTATCAATTCATATGTGACTCATACTGCGTCTTTACTCATTTCGAAGTCTACAGGGTAGCAAAAGACCATGTCTTACCTTTACCTTGGTAGGGCCCACACCTGTAGCCCTGAATCGCAATTCCTGAAATAAAGACGACGAACACAACGAATGACGGTCGCAACTCAATCCAAATGTCGTGTCATAACGCAAATAATATCAATTCACTCAAATCACATACTGGAGTCACTTCATATGTTAACGTAGAATAAGTAGAAATTCAATATATAGTTCCTTTCCCTAGTTGTCACATCTCAGCTGGCGAAAGAATCCTACCACTGACCTACGGATTTATGAACCCACCTAATCTAATTAAAAACGCATCACTCAAAACGATAGGTTTACCGAAACAGAGAAATAATTTAGTATCGATTGCTGTCAAACTTCACGTAATGATACGTAGTTAAATTCAGATGAATATCATAATTTCCATAATTTCCATGGCAAACATTAAATAAATCACAATGCACATCATAAATATTATTATACACTGTATATGGAATATCTACTAATGCCTTAATTTTTACCTAGTTACCTGGGAGGTTTTCTGTACTATGTTCATTGAACAGAAACACAAGATTGTTCGAAGAAATATAAACATTTAATTTATTCAACTGAATTTACATAACGTAAGTTTTTGGAATTGATAATTTCATAAAAATCAAAACAGAATTACTATTGAGTTGTAGGAAGCAAACAAATTGATATCGTCTATCTTGTATACATTGAATTAGTTAAGCCGAAACGAAAGTTGGTTTATCAGATATAAATGTCCATAATTTCCATGGCTGCAATGCTCCAGCAGAGCCATTTTCCACCACAATGGAAAATAGCTAAGGTCATTATGATCCCCAAAGTGGGTAAAGATCCTTTATATCCACAAAATCACCGCCCCATCAGTCTTCTGTCTGTTATCAGCAAATTATTTGAACGCCTTCTCAAAACTCGTTTATATAACTTTGTTCAGGATCACAATCTTTTTCCATCACATCAGTTTGGGTTCAGACCTCAGTGGGACACTGTTGCTCAACTTTTCCGCACTTTGGAAGAGATCACACTTCAATTTAACAGACGAAGTCACACCTTCGGCATTTTTCTGGATACCTCCAAGGCATTTGACAAGGTGTGGCACCAAGGTCTATTATATAAATTACACATACAGGGATTTCAGCACCAATATATTCGGATAATTAAATCATATCTACATCGCCGATCTTTCTTCGTCTCCCATCAAGGTAGCCAATCTCAAGAATACCCAATTGAATCAGGAGTACCACAAGGATCTGTTCTGGAGCCCATTCTTTACAATTTATATACTGCAGATGTACCCATGCACCCACACACCAAAATAGCTACTTTTGCCGATGACATAGCCATTTTCGCATCCTCACATCACATAGACTTTGCTTTACGCTACGCTCAAGAGCACCTAAATTTAATGGAGACTTGGTCTACTAAATGGCGACTAAAAACCAATCCAGACAAAACTACTGTGGTACATTTCACGAAACGACGTGGTAACCCGCAGCATCAACTTACTCTGTTTGGTACTCAACTCCCATACAGTCCAAGTGCAATCTACCTAGGAGTCGAACTTGATCGTCGACTCACCTTTCGTCAACACATTCAAAACACAGCCAGCAAATCCACAAGACGCACTATATCCGATACTCAATATTAATAATGGACTTTCCATGAAATCTAGACTACGTGTCTACAACATGATGATTCGACCGAAACTAACTTATGCAGCACCAGCATGGCAGCATTCTGCAAAATGAACTCAAATACAACTTCAGAGAGTACAAAACAGAGCTGCACGAATGATCACAGGACATCCACGTGACACGTCAATAGTTCAGTTACACGAAGATCTGGATATTCCTCTTCTGAAAGATGTAATCGCCGCACATTGCCGATCCTTCTGGCTCAGAATGTCACAATCGCCACATGCTATCCTACAAAACTTAGGCACTGTTCAACCTCCAAGATTAACCCACAAAATGCCACATCCTACATATCCCAACTCATATACTTAAAATTTTTCTTGAAGCCCAACAACTAGCCTGACTGCCGATTATTTAACATCCTGCCTCGCTGACCATTGATTCTTTTTAGAGTTGCGACAGTTGCACTCTATTAAAACAAATACGTAATTTTATTCCCGCCATTTCAACTCAAATAGAAGGCATGGGCTCACGCCCGGAACTTCATTCATTCATACGCCACATTTTTCCTTCCTTCCAAAGATATAATGGATAAAGTTTTGGAAACACGCTTCTCAAATATGTTGTTATATTTTCTTCATAATCATATTCTCAACTATCTAAAATAATGTAAATCCTTGTTTTAGAAATGCCGTGTTCTCAATGATGTCGATAGCTTTTGTCATGGATTACGATGAATGTTGTAAGAGTTCCAGAATAATATTTCATTGTTAATTAAGCACAGTTAACTCGTTAAGAGAACACGTCTAAATTTCACAAAGAAAGCTCACTGAACGCCACAGCCAGAGGGACTGAACTTTCCCTTTATTACCATCATATTAAGCGAATGCGAAAATGGTAGCCTCAACTAACGGAAGAACAAATTTTCACCCCCATCCCCTCTCCGAATTCAAAATTTCTTTTCGTCATTTGTTTGTTCCTTGTTTCCGAGTAAAAACAAAGTAAGGAGCTGGTGAAACGACAACCCCCACCTCCCCAATTTTAAAATTACTTTCGTCTATTCCCTTGTGCTTAATTTGTCCCCGTTTGCCACGAAAACTGTTTCGTTTGAAAAATCAGAGTTTCCGAAATATAACGAAATGAAAGTGGCTCCTCACCTCTACAAATTCAAAATTTATATTTTCTGCTTCGTTTGTCCTAAAAAACATGTTTCTACCCTTGCGGTTTCCGAAACATAACAAAAACGAATTTGATCTGGGGAAAAATGATGATGGGTTCCACCTCTCCAAATTTATAGTTTACTATTACTAATTGTTCCTGCTTTTATTTTGTTTGAAAAAGTCCCACTTCCTCATTCTTTACGAGATATAACAGAATCAGAGTTTCTCATAGTCTGTATGTAGAGTACAGTATTATGTAATAAGTAAGTAATGAAAACAAATCTAATGTAATATACACAATAGCTTCCATGTGGACATTAGACCAGAACTGTGGAACCAGGAGATTTATTTCTGAAAAGTGAATTCTTAACAGTTTCATTACGTACCAGAACAATCATTAATATCGAATGTGCGGAATAAATTGAAAATATAGGCTATATAAACTTTCCATACTCCCTGAAATGAATGAATTGTATTTATGACCTTTAGGCATCTAAGGCTCAGGCCGGGATAGGGAGACGAAAGGAAATGATGTGGGAAGGTGTTGGCCAGGGCCTATGTTGAAGGTGCCATCGTGACATTTCCCTTGTGTGACTGAGGAAAAGCTCTGGAAAAACTTCAGTCAGGATTGCCGGCCGCTGGGATCGTACCAATAACCTCCTGAACGCTACGCCAACGCCCTGCCATTGAGATACGGAAGCTCGTTTCCCTGAAATGAGGAAACCACTTCTGGGAAAACAGTTTCGGAATAAATGTCGAACGAAACGCATTTTTAATGCCCATGTAAGGCAAAATTAATATTTTAAGACAGATGAAGAAACTTAAATCTTGACTGCTTAATGATTTGGGAGGTTATTTAAAGTGTAGGCACAAAACCTAACAAGAAATCTTATTAAGTAAAATTGTTTATATATCTGAAAAGAATATGTGATGCATTTGTGATTTCTGCATCACATATTTATCTTGTTTTAAAAGAGTTTTAATCTTCCGAATTTTGTATACAATATCTGTGTGATTTCAAAGAATGCGAAAGGCATCAATAATAGTGGTATTAGATCTCTTAATTTTTGTATTCTTCCTTTGAACGCACAAGTCAAAACAAACCAGTACAAATTTACCTCTCAGCTCATGACGTCACGTACTTTTTTCTCCAGTATACGTCATACTTTTTTTCTCCAATGGGGAGACACTGAAGATTTCCCCCTATAGTGTAATGATTTAGATCTGCAAACATGCATTTTTATGTTGTCTTCTTTAGATTGGTTTTAAACACTCACAGTAAGAATGTAAGAAGAGGAGAAAATAAAATAACAGGCTTCAGAGAAGTGGTTTGCGTTGAATAAGGGGAAAGAACTCGCAGTTAGTGATTTTGTCAAAGCATTACGTAACAGAACGAGGGTATTATGGATTAGTCTACCTTTCGCTTAATGTATTTGAAGGATAAAAGCGAACTTCCGTAGGAACTATCCGTACAACGTGCAAGAAGTTATTCAAAATCGGTTCAAAGGTTGAAAAACGTATAAGTTTTTTCTATCTCATCTATCAAAAGAGCTACTACCACTACATTTTAACAATTGTGGAACAATAGATGTCAGCGCCGGGTGGAGGAAATGAAGATTAAGTAGTATAATAGTTAAAACGTATTTTCCACTTTTAATATTCATGAAATTTAATTGTAATTGGTTAGCTGCCAAGAAGAGTGATTCAAAGTTTTCACGGGGAGAAAGGTAAAAGGACACTCAGTAGGTATTAAGACGTTTCTTATATATTTGAGATGTGTTTCTTATATATTTTGACTTATCATTGCAAACGATTAACGGTACGTTGGTTACCTAGTTGTGCCAGTCTTTCTCGTCCTGATTGAGAATTTTTGCCGAAGCACAAATGGATGTATTATATCCGTGCTTCAATATTTTATTAATAGCAAATAAGTTGCTAGTATAAATTTAGGACAGTCCCAATGACAGAATACTGGCTTATATAAAGTGAAACTGGCGTTATTTTTTAAATTGAGAAAGCTAAGTAAAATAAGAGGACCTGCCATCTTTAGAGTAACCAGATTAAAACTGGATAAATGAAGGTCGTTGAACCCAAATCTGAAATCAGATCCTGCTTTCATTAAATCTTAGAATGGAGAAAGCTAATAAAGTAAATAAGGACCTGCCAGTCTTGAATTCTCTAAGTTAGGAACTGTTGATTAAATCGTTGTTGCTGAAGTCGTCAGGAATCACTTTCTCTCTTCCTAGTTTGTAGGGCCAAAAGTTTTTCTCATTGAGCGATAAACTTCGGAAGTGCGTAATTTTCATTATCTTGGCGTTTTTGGACGTTTCGTGCGTAATTTGAGTAGTTTTAATTTAGCGTTATTAAGCAAGATTGTTCATGTTAAGGGGAAAGTTCAAGTAAAGAGCGAAATAAAGCGATTTTGTTCAAAGAGATGCGTTTTTCGTTTTACTTTTCATTATTTTCCCTTGGAGACTAATTGGAAAGTATCGTGTTATCTCGTTTTCGTGGAATCGTGGTTTGACGCGGTACACGTGATCCAGAAGTTGACCTGGTTTTGGTTACCTAGATAAACTTCATACTAGGTTTATTCTTTTGCGGTAGGCACACTTCGGAGAGAAAACAAAAGAACTCTTACACTTATTACCAAATTAAAAGAGCTAATGTGATAAGTGACTTCAAAAAATGTGCAGACAAGGTCATGCAGAAGCTCTCTTTCCTAAGAAAGGACTGCCAAACCACTAAAATATATATGACAGGCATACTTCCCAGGAAGTAAGGTTCAGAAGCTCCAAGCGTGCAAGCACACAAATACATAGTTCGTAGTGCAGAAGAAGCAGTGTTGCGTGCTAGGTCTTATACACTTATGATATCATATTTCGCAACTTAAGTGATCTATACTTACTAGAATGATCCGATTTTAAGGAAAACAAGTAATGAACGAATTGTTTTAGGTGCTAATGCTTAATAGCGCAAAGTATTACCACCAGTAATGTATCAAAAGATGATGTTATATTCTCTTGTAGAATAGGATTAGTGTACTTTTTATTAGAGTGTAAAATCTGGGAGGGAGATTTATCTTGAGTTTACTTCAAGCTTTAACCTAGTGTATGTAATTTGAGAATGTGAAGGTTGTGCATATTAATTAATATATTATCAAAGCAAAATAAATTAATACTACGAGAAATTACACTCTGAGTGAGGGCATGATGCATAACGATGAATCAGTTAATAGGCCTATATAGTAGGGAAATTCAACATATACTTAGTTTCTTAAAATATCGTGATTACATCTTCTGCATGAAGTTCACAAATTGACATATCCTAGTGCAACATATCCAAATAATCCTATACATTAACTACTTATGATATATAGCATTGAGTGTGTTTCAAACGGTGTTTCTTCCCTGAATTCGGATACGTAGGCAACAGAATATGATGTAAAGTTAAGGTATTATGTAAGTGCAAGAACACATGCTCTTACCTATTTTGTTTCTGTAATCACATCCTCCTAAGATTTTGCATTGCATTCTACGATCTACACTTCCGAATACAAGTTACAACATATGAACGCAAATACAGCAGAAGTAGCTAATATAAAGAATTACTCGTATCAACATTCAGTTAAGCTAGATTCAGTGCACAAATTGTTTATTTCAATTACTATGGAAGGTAATTTCCTCTGTTAACATATTATGGATGTAACAAGAATGCTACAAAAAATGTATGTCTCATAATATATATATATTTGGTTTGAAAATGAAGAGTGGGATAAAAATCTTTCTTTAATCATGTTTAATTATTAACGATGAATATTTTGTGTAATTATTATTTTACTCAATGCATTTCTTATGAGAGTGAATAAGATTTATATTTCGCTTGGTTTTAACGCTAAATCTTGGAAGCGTCGGACGGGAATTTCCCGACACTCGAAGACTATACTCTCGAATCCCTCATATTGCGTTTGATTTTAATACACATTACCTTATTTGGAGATTGCTCTTCCATTGTGTATTGTATCCTGTAACTATTCTTTGTGTGGTAGAGGTGTCCGTAAGGTTGATTTTAGTATGATCATTTATGTATGTATGGACTTAACCCGCATTAAAGTGACTTTTGTCAGACAGTATGTGAAATGCATTATGGGAAAGAGGTCGCCTTTAATATAGTGATTTGCTCGAGTGAAGGACAGAACCTCACTGACACCCGTACAGACAATTTCGTGTTAGTCGTAAAGAGAAATTGCGGGAGGAAGCGTAAGTTAGTTCGTGGTCTTAACGTCAGCACTATGTGGGAACATTACCGTTCTTATACTGTCATGAAGTTGTTTTATATGACAGGAAAGTTTCGTCCTTTTATATTTTGGACCAATGTGTAGTGACGTTGAACTTCCTTGAAAACAATGCTGTTCACGAAGTTGGAACTTTCTAAAAACATTTTCACGATTTTAGTGCAAACCGCATACTTCTGTATCTCAGTTTTGTGGAACGTTAGCCTATTTTGTTAATGGAAGAATTTTGGAGTCATTCGTAGTGTTTCGCAGCCCACACGGCCAAACGAACAATATTTGAAATTGGAGTATTTTGTCTTTCGCTACTTAGACTGCACTCGCGATGTGTCAAGCAATCGTTACGCGCGGATGGATACGTACCATCGTTGCCACATTAGAAGTTCTCGTTGAGGGAAAGCGTTACCCAACTGTGACGAAAGTGTACATTTTCTTTCCTTATTCTATTGAAAGCATATAAACATTTTGTTTATAACGTGTTGTTGTTATCAACTCCCATAGTGACGTTATAAATGTGGAACCTTCTCAGTCTTAAAGTGTCGCTATTAAACTTTCCAGAACTAAGACGTAACAGTCATGGTCAGACCAGCACAGTCTGCGTGAACGGGACATCTGTGGATCACTCACCGGTGCCCAGGCCTCGCGTCGAAGTGACTTTCAATGCCCGTACGCGATCAGCTGACTACTTAGTGCTACATAATTCCTATTCTAGTAGTCAGGAAACTGAGTGTTGTTTAACTTGAATTAAAGAAACATTATTTCTAACAAGGATATCATTATTGGACATTTATTTTCTTTTTACTTCAACGCATACTGAATTCGTCAAGTTTTTTTTTCAAAACATTATTTTTTTTCGCTCGTTCTACAAGATGAAAGAAACATAACTTGTGTGTTGCCAGTTGAGAGGAACATTTACTTGAATGTTCATCGATACCATTTAGTTAATTATTTGGTGTCCTTTTATTATTTTGATTTCATAGAAAAAGAAAAGAACAAAATAACCGGTGTGGAAGTGTGAACCAGACACACTCTAGCCTAGTATCCTTTGACGTTTAACAGGGAAGATGTGTATAACTTTAATGGCAAGGTGAAGTAAACGGAGTTTGCCATTGACTTTTTTTGTTATTGTTGTTTACTTCGGAAGAAGAAGAGTACGTTTCATCAGTGAACTTACACCGTGGGATAGCACATGCAGGATTTTTCTTATCTATTCTGAAATCTTCTCCCCCCCCCCTCCTCTCTGAATTCAAGCGTTACTGAAGGAAAGAATCTACTGTGGTGAAAATAGTGTGAAACACGTGAGTATTGATAGATATAGGTAGCTACCATAAGTGTTTCTCCTACACAAGCGCTTGTGAAAAAAAAGGAACGAAATAAATGAGAAACTGTACGAAATGAAAAGCAACTAAACTTTTTTTAATATCTGAATATTAAATGTTCCTGTTATTGTGTTGCAAGCTCGTTCATTAAATAACATTTTTCATGTCTGTATATTCAAATAGTTTAATATAAAATTTAATTGGTCAACCTGTATGCGTTATTTGCTTGTTGATCACGCATCAACGGTACAAATCGCACATGTGTGATTTTCCTTCTTCCATGCTGACAAAAAGTGTTTTTATTTCCACATATTTCACATTACATTTCCTAGCAATAGGCTGCAATGCATATTTCAATTAGTGATTACCACTGCACATTATCAAAATCAGAAACGAAACCAAAGGCCATGAATGATGCAGGTAAGAGTGCATGGAATTACTTTGCATTGTATAAATTTTAAGTCGTGTAAAGCAAACTGGGCGAAGTAAGAACCATTTGCTCCTATCTCAAAGGTGATTCAAAATCGAAACTCTGTTGTACTTATGCGTTCGGCACAGCGGATGCATGTATTATATTTTTGTTTCTGTGTTGGACTACATCATCAGGTCGTGACGAAATTTTGGAAACGGTCGCGTTTTATGCGTTTGTAAAGCAATTGTTAGATATAGTGACAATTTCAGCGACCACACGGTCACATGGACATCAATAAAGAGAAATGTCTAACAGATGAAACCGAGTATTCCTAACAATTTACATTCTTTTGCTTTCAACACCGTATCAACAGTTATTTCAATGTGATTTCATTCTCTCCCTAACGAGGAGCCATCATATTCATTGAAAATGAGAACACAAGGTGAATCCCTTATCGCTTGAACAAAATGCATTCAACATCCATCTAATAGCGTAAACAGCTTGTAGTGTAGACAACTAAGCCGCTCATGGCATAAAACAGTCAAGCAGTCACTTAGTGTGCAAGGGTACATGAAATATATATTAGAATTATGTAAATAAAGAATATATTTGATATACTCGGTCCTGAAAATGTTTGAGCTATACTTTATGTACAAGTGAATGTTCTCATACGGCATTCAAACAGAAGAAAGTCATTGACTCACTTCATTCCTTACACCACTTGTATATAATATTCGAACATAGGTGTTGCTATCTATGATTTTCAGAACAATTTATAGAAAACGACCTACTGTTTACTAACTTGGTGTTTGCACTACCATTACAGTTCAAAACTTGAACTAGGCTACCTAATGATTGATTTCAAATATAATTTACACGGTATGTAGAGTATATAGTGGTGGGCCTAAATGTATAGTCGGTACCCTTAACTTCGATGTTATTAGTTTATATAAAGTTTTATATATAAAATGAGATTTCAAACACTTTCAACTTTAAGTATCTTTCCGTCTAGGACTGAACATGCACAAGTACATTAATGCATACCCGAGTGATAGGCGTTAACACAGCGTGGAACAATAATTTGGGTTTTAAGAGTCAAACATTACTTTTTATTATATTTACATTATAAAATCATATCTGCTTTAACAAACCTTTTAAGGACATTTTATATTATCAGTGCTAGTAAACAAACATTAATGATTTTGTCCTGCGTTGAACATCCTAGCTTCTTATTTTAACGGCGATTGACGCTGATGTCAAATATGCATGAAAAGCCATTAAGCGTAGTACGTACTCGAAGTATGCAGTGGCAAGTACGTACTTGCAGTGTGCCATTCCCTGCAGTCTAGTGAAAAACCTCTATTTTCCATGAATAACACATAATTTGAAAGCTCTTTTGATTCTATTTACAAAAATGCTATTAGTTCGGTTTTGAACTGGCACAATCTATAAGTTAGAAAACCGTTAGCGATAGAATTTGTCATAAGTCAGTTCAAATTAACAGTGATGTTCCCAGAGGCTTTCGCTATAACACTGACAAATTTCCACCTGATTATATGTAACAGCTCCGGACTTTCTGGAATCAAAAGCCCTTTCAAATGACGTGCTTTACGAAATAGTAAAGGTTTTGTCCCTAAATCCCAGAGAACGGTAAAGCATTCTCTGGGATTTAGGCATCGCGTCACATATCAGGCAGACCCGGTTTTCTGCCCCACCATGTTTACCGAGTATAAAACTGAATCTTTCCCTTAACCGCGCTCTTCTCTTGTTCCCGAACCCTGCCCGTGTACTAGGAGACCGTCACTATGATTCCCATAATGTCTATATAACAGGTTATTGATTTCTTGAATTTGTAAAGTACACTTATTCCCGTATAAGTAATCACGTCTTTCCATGTGACGTTAAAAGCAGCAAGAACTTATTTGGTTATCTCGTACTTCTTTAGGGAGAAAAATATGCAGCTACACATTACGGAGATGTATGGTTTGTACAGATTGTCACAATGAGTGAGTCTAAATCCAAGAATGGTCTCTACAGGAGATTTAACTAGAATCTATACAATGACATAAAATAGTATACCGGTAATATATAATAACATAATGGGTGTAATAAAATTGTTTGACTATATCGTCAATTTTAACGATAGGCCCCTTTCTAGAGGATCTCCTGGCCCCAATTAGCCATCTATGAATCTTTAGAAAATTTAAACTGAATGTCGTTTTACCTGGCTATCAATCTCTTATAAAATACCAAGACGGTGGGAAAATATAGATTATTTTCAAGACATTGTCAATTTTTAAGAATGTCCCCCTCCCTATCATTTAGGGACCCTACGAGCCCAAGATGGCAACCTACATTTTTAAAAATTGAATATGAATATCCGTTTGTCGGGCTTCAAACCGGTTTCTACATTGATTCTGTAATATCTATTCTTAAAAAAATATATCGCAGATTGCTAGGAAGAAAATCTCATTTTTTCAGCCATTTTTTAATATGGCAGTCTCGCAGTTTTATTCCCACGAAGGAAAATGTTTACCTCACCTATTTGTTTTCGAGTATCAATGTACTAATTAGAATCAGTGAGAAACTTCGTCAAGTATTACAGTATTCTTACAGTATCAAGTATTACAGTTTTTTTTACAGAGGTATAGCTAGGGCCTGGACTATTCCCCTCAACTTGTTGCATAGCTCCAACCAAGATATTGTAAATGGCACAAAATATTAAATTAAAATATGAAGAGTTGTCTGAAACTATGTGCAGTAGATGGCAGGATAAGAGTCTGCAAGTGGTTTTAAAAGCACTGAAGCAATTCTCAGTTAATTGCGGAAATTTTTATTTAAAGTTAAATTTACACAATGATGGAATATCTAAAAAGAGAAAGGAGTCAATGATTTGGAGAAATGTAACATTTCTTCAGTTATTAACGAAATAGCTCTGTACAGGATACGTTCATTTCTCGCTGAAGTATTTGGAAGTTTAACCAAACTTCGTTAAGCAATGTTGCTATGTACTATGATAAATAATTTTTAGAGGAGCACAGATGGGGGCGTCTTATGCCCGTGCTCTAATATTCATGTTACAAAGAAACATGAGAACAATTGTAAATAATTGTTTTCCAGTAGATGTACACTATTTTAATTCATTGATTTTTATTTTGAATCTTTATGCCAAGTAACCAGGTAAGTACGCTAAACAAACCAAAGTAGTGGACCATTAAGACTAAGGAATGGTTTCTGAAGAATGCAGGAATAGTTGCAAAGGAGGTTAAGTCACAAAATTTCATTGTTGAGTTTTAAGTTTCATTGTAAAGAGAAAAATAATTCTCTACACGTCAGTATCCGTGACAAAATGAAGTTATCAGTGTCCGTATCCGTGAAGTTATGAACTTGTGTATTCTGAGGTATAAAAAGTCAATATATCATTTTCAATGCATGCGAGTGTACAGCAAGGTTACTTCGTTACCGTAAGCACAGGGAGGAAGATAGCTGCTGATACTACACCTTATAATTATTGATACAATTTTATTTATACTTCCGCTCAGATGAAAATATAATCTGTTGTGTAACAGAATTCCGCTGACAAACATCGCAGATGTATTCCTGACCCCAAAATAAAAAAAAAATTGTCTTTGTTTTTTGTTGAATACAGCTTTGTTTTACGAGATACAGGGTTTCCAACTTGGGGGCCAAAATTGGCTACTTATAATACAAAATAAAATAAACGTGTCTCAATAAAACAATAAAGAATAGATTAAATGAAATATATTGTTTCAGGGAATTAATTTGTATCAAAATGGTAGATATTTCAAGTTGGAATGTGATGCCGTTGTTGTCAACATAATATCAAGCTTTATTTAAGGAATCATTCTACGATTATTTTATTTTATGATTATTATTTTGTATTTAGTATCCATTGCTGATGGGAAACATCACATGCGAGGATCAGAATGCAGTATTGCAAACTGTGGATATCTTAACAGGTTAAACGCTGAAAGTGAACATGAGTGTTATAATTTTATATGATGTTTTCTATGTTATATTTATCACCACTAGCAGATATCAAATATCTAATAAACCGAGGTAGAGGCTTTTAAAAGATAAAACTTCATACTGGCCTGACAACCCAGTAATTACATTTTCATTTTTAATATCAGTTTTATTGATATAACTCAACTCGAAAAACTAAATTTTACTTTTATCTATCAAATAATATTTACCTTGAAACATTGATTTCATCTGCCATTGTTACAAGTCATTTTACAGGATGAAGTTGGGACCCTTCTCTATCTGGAACACGAAGAATGAAATTCGACAATTAATAATATATAACTCGTATTCTTGTTTTCGAGTGAGAAAAATTCTTGCGAAGCTTTCCAGGCGAATTATGTTACACCTTCTATACCAATCACATGTAATTGATTGTTTTTTTTGTTTGTTTTTTTTTAAAATTTGCGATATTTATAATAGCTTTTCAGTTGTAGTATATGTCGTCACATTTCTTTTATTTCAATCGGTTACATAGTTTGGCAAAACTGTAACCCCATCTCATCATTTTCCTCCTCCTCTTCCTCCTCCTTCTTCTTCTTTTTCTTCATATTATTATTATTTGTCTGTCAGTTCTATCAGAGCACACAAATTACATTTCTAAATATGATTACTAAAATTTGTAAGATCACAACATTTTTAGAATAATTACTAAATAATATTATATAATAAATAATTTAATTTAAATAAGGAAAAGAAAATGGTGCATTTCTGATGATTATATTTAATCACTTGCGCAGCAGGTGTCGGTGCAAGGTATAATAAGATTCCACTAAGATTTAATTCAGTGATATTCGTTTATCATGTTCGGTATTTCTGAAATACGGCCACATGTTGAAACAGGCAAGACTAGCGTAATAGACGTTAATAGGTCAGGTAATAGCAAGTTGACTCTTTTTAATTTTCAAACAAGCTTAACTACTTAACGAGCATTCCGGACTATTATCTTGTGAATACGTAAAGCTTTAATTTAAAAGATTTTCATTGAAGCCTTAAGCTAATTTTTATTTGCAGAAGCAAAAGTGAATGTATTATATCCGTGCTCCTATTTCTGATTAAAAAGACAATTAGTAAATTTTCTACATCGAATTATAAAGTAGTAGTACATAAAGTACATACATCAGAATCTATTAAATCTGATGCGTTGGACTACTGCAATCACTGTGGAAATTTTACGTACGAAGTTTAGATTTTGGGAGGTTGATTTATCTTAAAATTAAGCTCGTCTGTGTCGGTAACCTTCTTACTTTGACAAAAGAAAAAAAAAAGAATAAACACAGTATTTTCCCGGTCCTAATTTATGATTCCATTCCGACAACATTATCGTTATTATGAAGAGAGGACAAAGAGGGCACGTGCCCAGGACGTCGGGCTGAGGAGACGCCGAAAGAGGTTAACAATATTGGTAAGACAATGGTGGCAGAAATCACTTAGAAGCTCTGGTTGGAAGGAGTATTGTGCATTCAGAGTTATTAGTACTATAAGGAGAAATTAAAACAAAGTACATACATACATAAATACAACATGAGAACGCAATAATATGGAATTATTTTTCTGTTGTCTCCCTCCATTTAATACTAAAAGAAAAAACGGGCGTTATGATGCTACAATATTAGACAATTTTTAATTCATATTGGCAACAAACTCATAGAAATAAATCTACCAAGCACTACGACTAAAGCAAAACCAAGATTTGTTAAAGCTTAATATTGAGAAAACTTCAGTTGTGAAACTCAAGTGAGCGAGGGCTTAAGGAAATTTTCAACATAGATGTCGTCAGTTTTTGTTTAGAAATGGTGAAAAAGGATATAATGCCCTTCACATCTGAGGATACTCTGATTATGTAGCTAATAAAAAGAAAGTGAAAGAATCTCCATAGAAATTTATGTAACCATGAAACTTGTTAGAGAGATGATGATTAGGAACTGCTTGGACTGCTATGTGGCTTGGCATTGTCTTCGAGGAACAGCACACCCTTGCAATTCACCAATGCCGGCTCCTTCTGCCGCAATGCACGGTACATCCTTTGCAACTGCTGTGAGTAGAGGTCAGCAGTGATGGTCTGATCAGGTGGAAGGAGCTCGTAACGCATAACGTGGTGACAAGTCCACCATACAGCTAGCATAACGTTTTGTGGGTGCACAGGTGATCTTGAGGTGTGAGGAACAGGGTCACGTGGCGACACTCAATGTCTGGTGCGCTTGAGAGTGTCATAGAGAAAAAAACTTTTCGTCACCAGTGAGTAAGCGATCAAATATTGGTGTGTTAAGGTGCCGAGTGAACAACGACAAACAGGCTGTCACCCTTTGTTCCTTGTTGACTCTCGACCATGTGTGGGATACCCACTTACTTAACCTGTATGGTTTCCCTATCCCTTGCACGTGCAGTCTGACTGTTTCAGCGGAAACATGGAACCTTTCTGCAAGTTTATCACACGTTGGACCACTGTCCTCCTCGATGGCTGCTTTCAGGGCCTCGCCATCCAACACATGTCACTCATCATCTTCGTCATCCATCCAGCAAGGTTCACATCTCACGAACGGAATTTCTGGAACCAATGCCTGGCGGTCGTTTGTTCACGGCATTCTCACCAAATGCCTGGCATTTGCGGCGACTTGATGCAGCAGCTGACAGGCCCATTTTAAAGTCATACAACAAACACACACGAACAAGCTGCTTCGATACCTCCATTTCTCTTTTACACTGGACGGACTATGGCTGCTGTCTGTGAGCACCGCGCCTTTATTACTGAAGGTCAGACTAACTCCCGATCTGTTGCCTTGTATTTCCATAATTTCTATAATCAACTGTCTATGTCCAGATTTCCTTAGCGATAAAGGGCCAGGATTCAAACTCAAATCTAACATCCGAATATGTAGTCAGTAACAAGGATCCAGGTACCCGGTTCCTGGATCCGAGATCCGGGTACAAGATTCCGAGATCCGAATCCTAGAACCGGTTCCAGGATCCGGATCCAGAAACCCAGTTCCAAAAGTATCCGGAACCGGATCTGGATCCAAGTGCCCATCCCTAATTTGATTATTCCCTAAAGATTGCTAAAGCATTGGATCAAATATCAAACTTTAACGTAATCTGCAATTATCTTCTCACATATACATAAATTAACACCTCGCGGACTGAAATAGCGAAAGGTTGGGAACCTTCACAGCAATACCACAGTGATGATAATCTACCTATATCATAATAAAACCCTTGACACAAGAAATATCTGCTGCAAATGTAATTTATTTCTTATTTAAAAATGACAATCGGAAGGCATAAAGATTGATTACTGAATTTTCTTTGAAAAATAGTTTCCGAAGTGAATCTCTTGAACATCAAAATGAGCATTGAATATGCTGTTAATTTCACATGACAAAAAGGAAAATTAATATTTACAGACAAAAAATATTAAAAACAGAGACAAAATTTCACATACTTGTTTTTCAAAAGATTAGGTTACTTTTACTTTCCAAAACGTGGTAGACATTCTGCACTTTAGCCCAGTTAAAACAAAATTTCCACAATTTCTGAAGAGTAACATTTCTTTCTATGATTATTTATTTGCAATGTAGCTACTGGCAGCAATTAAGTTTGATATTTTCAAAACGCTGCTAAAAACATTTCATATGTAATTTCCATTTATCAAACTTCACACAACCTAACCTCCGTTCTGATAATACAACCTTCCTATACTATGATTGGGTTATATATTAATGCACAACACGAATTTCTATGAAGTAAAATGTCTTACGGCTGCTAACGCAACGACGAAGCTTTAATCTTTACTGTTTACCGAAATAAAACTTAGAGAATCGTTAAATCTTACGTCTGACAAAAATGGACATGTTGTAGAAATTTCGTGCAATTTGAAACACACCAGTTTCCGAAAAGAGCAAACGAAAATGCTGAATGGAAAAATAACGTGCATTCTGAAAGGTAGTATCAACTATAGTGAAAGGTAACATATTCAACGTATACGAACCAAAATCTAACGTGCTGAAATTTAGCTTTCTGAACGTAGGTGAAACAGACTTGGGTTTCTGTAAGAGAAAGATGAATTTTAAGACATTAAGCATACATTAACTGACAGAAAACAAACCCCGGAGCCCACCAATTTAGGCTGACATGACCACTTCACACATACTTCCACTAATAAAGCCACCAACAACTGACATGCCGAAAATTTAACTAAATCACTTTCACACACAGAAGAAAGGAACTTAGCACCACAAATGATACATATTTATATTTTATTTAGAAAACGAAAGAAAACCACTGTACACCACATACATACTTGAAACCCACTTCACACACACAAACCGGCAAAAGATGCTTCAAGGTCACATCCCTGTACATGGGGACAATATGGAAACTTAAGACCGTCTACTGCTGGGGACAATTTCTTCGCATCACTTCTTCGGAATTGTGAAGAGGCTGCACTTATATTTCTATTGTATAGATAATAAACTACATTAACATTCTTATATGTCATATTAGCAATTTCAAGAGCACCCACCTTTTTGTACAGCTATTCAACGTGGGCAGCCATGATCGAACTCCTGACTGGCCTCAGCAATGAGAGACGAGAATTAAAACAGAAGGAAGATCGGAAAGGGGTGTGTGGCTTATCACCAAAATTTCAAAGAAAATAAATCAACAATCATATCTTTTACTTTATTTTTGACGATTTTAAACGAAAGAAAAATTGTTGACGAAAATTATGAAATAAAATATGCAAAGAAATATTAAGTAATAAAATGAAGAAGCAATAAAGATAAAACCCCGCGAACACAACAATGACAGAGAAGAAATGTATGAACTAATCTTCATTAATATCTGGCCAAATAAAACTCTTTGAAGAAAGCCGAAGACGAAAAATATCTCCGACAGAGCACGAACAAATAAGAAAAAAAAAGACACAAAAAAAAAAGGGAAAAGGGTTGCGACCAATGGGTCGCTGGAATTGCTATTTCATAAACTTCATATTAACGTATCTATGAGGTTTCCATTCCTTTATTTTAATACTTAAAAGATAGAAATAACTATAAGATAATATAACGTTATGAAAAAAAAAGGCTTACAAGCAAACATACTGATGGGGCAGAAAAGAGTTACGAATTTTATTCTTCCGTCATGTTTATAATGTTAAAAAGTATGTGTTCAAGCAAATTTTGGCAACTCGAGGGCAATTACTTTGGGAGATATCGATGATATAGAAGTCAGATTCTTGTTTCTGGAGAGTGATAAAAAACTGTGGAAATACTCTTATTTTTTAAGTTACTGAAAGAATTGGAAAGCAAATAATACACAGTAATGGATACTGGGTGGAAGGCGCTACCTGTTCGAGGGTTTCCCAAAGTAATTAGGCTCGAGTTGCCAAAATTTGCATGCGTAGATACTTTGACATTGTATACATGACAGAAGAAAACAAGTTTTTTCTGCCCCATCAGTATGTTTACTTGTTATTTCGTTCCTAGATACCTGCTCATTAGAAATTCTACGTTACGAGAGAATATATGACAAACGAAAGAAAAAGAGAATGCACAGAACTTATAACATGTGTGACAAAGGCGTAATTTAGAAGGCGCTTCCGTGCCTTTTTGTGAGCAAATGTGTTGTGTCCTGAAAGCCTAACTTTCAAGTAAGTTCTCAGACTGTAGAACTCAAGTAACAAGTTCTCAGACTATAAAAATGACACGCCTTAAAACATTTTCTTAAATAATTAAATCCCGAGCCCCGTTGCAAACTCATATCTCTTTTGTTATCCACCCACTTTTTCATTAAGCCTTAGAGAATGCAAGAATTCATTGTTAAGAGATCTTGAAAATATCCACCATTTCCTTTCTAGATTTTTAAATACACGACAAGAATGAAAAAGAATATTAAAACTTTTAAAAACCAGGGTCGAAAATATTCATTAACATCCACGAGATGATTTATTTTATACTTTGAAACGACTTTGTTTAGAACATACTACTTTGAATAGCTGCTAAAGTATGAGTCAATAACTAAGATATTCAAATATCCCATTAAAAGACTTCAAATTTCTCATTGAAATTGTGGTCTTCATATACAGGGGCGATTTTCAAAATCGTTACTTGGCATTGGTCTATTTTAAAATACCTTTAAAAAGGTTTCTGAATATTCCCTTGAATAGTGTGCAACATCCATGAATATAGAGACATCCTAACATCAATATTGTTAATACTAATTACTTGAGCAAGCAACTATACAATAGCAACTATCTCTAAAACTCTGTCTTAGTAATGTTAAAATTAGGTGAAATTGATGCCAGAGCATTCATAAAAGGTAACTAAATCTCTATACACACAATACAAAAAAGTTATAAGATTTAGTAGTTAAATGAGTATTCAAAATAGCTAATTTTAGCTGCAAAATAGTTAAATTAGCAACAATTTCAGAGTTCTTAACATAACGCGCTGTTTTAATCGTCGTCAGACATCTATGAAGAAATGGGGAATTAAAAATAGAAGTAGCCCATTATCTAAATGTAAAGGATAAACCGAAGTATGACAAATGTTTGAGAAATTAAAAGTGTTACTTTCACAATTTAGTGGAATAGAGATCAGTGCACGATGAAAGAAAGAAATATGAGAGACACGAAATTTGGCTACTTTCTTTTAATTTGGTCTCATTTCCGAAATATAGTTGCTTTTTGTAGTTGACAAATTAAGAAAAATAGACGTAAATAATTAATAGAAAGGAAACATTTAACCCTTTCATTTCCGCTTTTTCTTAAAATCTATGAGAAATTTGCTGCCTTTTAGTTTGATGCCACAAGAATTACTCCCAGAAAAAAATAACATTTCTGCTGGATCCGTGTACTGATAAAATTTCGGTAAACTGTATGTTTATATGGGCCAGTCTTGTAATTTAGAACGTCACGATTAGCCCGTTAGCCATTAAAATCAACACCCATGCACTTGACGGGACTAGAACCTTGGACCTTCGAGTAGTTGGCATACCGCCGTAAACCGCACAGCTACCCAGCCGGCGGATCCGTGTACTGATACGCGGACAAGTTTTGTCACTTCTCAGTATAAACATACGTATATTTATGCAATTTTTAGAGGAAACATGTGTATAATCCCTGCTCTAACATTTCAATCCTGAAAAAAAGTCAAAATGTTCTATCGGTTTTTGCGAATATCGAAATTGGAAGAATACAGAAAAGACGACAGTTAGTTATCGAGTATCGACCTGTTGAGCTGAGAAGTTTGTTTTATGTTAGTTCAGTTAGTATAAGTCCTCCAAATCGAAAACAAACGTGTGCCAGTGCACACTAAAATATTTTAATTAAAATGACAAAATAAGAGGAAATAAGAAATAGAGATTAAATGTCTTCAACAACGTTAATTGTTAATACAAGAGCAACATACGCATTGTAAAATTAACTGCTTAATCGTAAAGAAACATCAGTCGGCATGACGTCACAAGTTGACACCTTACCTACATTCGTGATGAGCGTTTAATTATATGTAGCCTACATCAAAGTACGTATAAAGAGAAACTGAGAAAGTAGCGCAGTCTAGCCTCTACGAAACTAGAATGTTGAGTCGTGGACGGAACTTCTTGTGACGTCAGATAGGGTACAATGCAAACGGCATCACGGTTGAACCTGAAGCGCTCGTAGTATATTCTGTACAAAGATCGCTTATGATGTTTTCTTCAATTTCACTTTTTACTATTTCCATGATGAAGAGAAAGAGTTATGAATCTCATATGTTGTACTGGGGATTACTATGTTGAGATATACTGTTAAACTAAACTTATTTTAATTCTAATATTCAATGAAATCTATCTCATTGTCAGAATACTCTGATACTCAGAATGGCTGTAGTTTTATACTTTTTTTTTGTTATGATTTGACTTCTAGTTTGTTCAAGATATTTGATATGATTTTGTGAATCAGTAATCATTAATAATTTAATTTGAGAACTGCGTAAGCAAAGAAAGGTTCTTTGGTTGGCAAATAGGCTATATGGTAGTTTTGCGACACTTTTCTTTTTTTTAGTTTGGAAGAGGGCATGCAGGTTTTTGTTTTGTGTTAATAATATTTGAGTCATTTTTGTTATTAAAATTATGTGTTTACGTTTAAATCTATACATAAATATGCAATATCACATTATTGTTTAATTGTTTCATCAAACAATGATGTACGTACTGCATTTTTCTTACTTTTGTCCTGAAACTTCAGTGTAAGAAATTTACTATTGCACCGTTAAATAATTAATCAAGACGAAACAGATCATTAAAGTTGCCAGAACATTTACGAACGATTAGCTTTAACCTATGTTCAAGAAACAGATATTTTTTTCATTATTGCATACTTAGCAGGTCGCTAAATTCTTAATCTGCGTTAGTAAAACGGGAGGTTGTGTTAAGATTTTTGATTAAAACAGTGAATGTATTTTTGAAGCCATCTGAATCAAGCTAACGATACTTGTGTAAGTGTGTTTGTTTTTTCGAGCAGGAAAGTTGAAACATGAAGTGATCAATTTACTATTTCCAAATATAAATAATTAAAATATCTTCCAAGAAACAATTGATTGTTCGAAAGAATTATCTCTCCTGCTACATAGGATAAAATGTCGTACTACAGACCCATCATTATGAATCCGAATAAATGAACAGTGTATGTAAAGATAATGATTGTATTTATATAGTGTCACGTGGTGGTCTTTATAAGCTCACGGTGACTATACGTCCCGAATGGTAGGATTCTGTCCCGAGAAAAATATTAAAATTCCCTATAATTTCATTTCATAGGGATATTTGGAGTAAATTTTTCATTTATTTCACTGTAGTGCTCAAAGTAGAGCTGAAAACGGGTCACGTTTTGTGATTTTATGACCCTACAACGCCCAGACTGATTTTATGACCCTACAACGCGGTGATCGAATACCGATTAACGTTTTAGACCACTCGACTACCTAAGTAGGCTGTTTTTTGCACACCTTTGAGGTTACTTTTGTTCTTTCCGCTGATATGAGACTATCCGTATCTTATTACTAGAGACAGTAGAATTTCGTGAATAAAGGTGTTTACATTTAGTGACTAAAAATGATAAAAGTCGTGAGTTCAGGGTGAAATCTCGTCAATATAAGGGTAAATTTCTTGAGTAGCTAAAATGATTTTGTTTTCCAATGATGTTATAAAATATTAGATAGAAAACTTGCACAAATACCACTATGAAGGCCCTGGTGATTATGTAGTTCGTATTCCCCCCGCTAGATGAAAAACCACGTTCGAAAAGTTTCAGCAAATCATCTATTTAAGATTCTGTCTATTACATTCTAACATTCTCTGTGTTACAGAGTCCAGTAGAGTTTAGAAGACGAATTATATATTTATTCGATTGCTACGCGAGCGGAATTTAAGTATTATTCTCGCGAATGAATTAATAAAACTTGTAAAATTTCTTAACCAGAGCTCAGAATTCGTGCATGGGAGCAAAATGTCTAAATTTCGAGAGTATTTCGTGAGTTATAAAACACATTTTTACAAAATGTTAACAACCATCTATCTACTCAATGCTATTCCTTCCGTGTTTAATTTTTTTGCGAATTCGCGAGTCTCGAAATTCTACTGTCTGAGTCATTACTATTGTTAGAAACTTATCCGTGTCGAATGTTTCGTTCCGTGGTGGTAAAATTCCTGTCTCGGTCAACTGCTAAAAAACAACCTTTTAAACCCAGGAAAGAATAAAAACCCTGCTGTGCCTTCCGCGTCACCGAGTCGAAATCGGGTCACCGGGTCCCAAGCATATATCGGGTGATAGAGGGACCGCGTCCTAAACTTGACACGGTGACCCGTTGTAGCTCTGCTCTTTTGCAGGAATTCGGGAATATGGATAATTTGGAATTCTGGAAAGTCGAGAGGTCAGCATTCCGGAGTGACTTCCTCAGCCGTCAGCATCAAATTTGAAAGACCAGGATTCACGTGGACTAGGGAACATCGATTTATAAATTTCCCGCCAGTCAGTTGCTTTCAGAACAATTGAGAAATCGCTGCTGGATAAAGTATAGAACTCCCGAGATTTGAAAAGTATGAGTTTAGGAGCGTTGAATATCCGAAATGCTATAATTCCGGAATCCGAGATATTCTGATCATTCATTTGGGACTTCCCAAAGTGCAATAAAATGTCTTCCAAAGCAAATGTATGTTAATTTAAATTTATCATATTAAATATATAGTTTTTCCCTGAGTTCGCAATGACACCCTGTCTCCCTGATGTTTCCTGGTATAAATTTCAAATTAGTATTCAATTATTAATATTTCTAGATATATTAGATTTATTTTCAAACAAATCGAAGATTTAATTGAGAAAATTGTTGAAATAATGTAAGAGTAAATCATCGAGGGGGCGCGGGTCTCTGGTGTCTCCTCTGTGGATTCACCACTGAAACAGAACTTAAAATACATATTTAGATCCTATTTAGAAAAACCTGGGTCTGATTTCAAATTTGAGCCCACAAACTCGATTGAACCCACCGGGTTTGATCTGCTTACTATGAAGGTGGGGGCTTATCTTCTTTTGCTGAGCTATTTCTAGTTAAAGAATTAGCGTCACTTTTATTATACAGCTAAAATCTGGTTATAACGAAATTTACTGAACCCGCGATTTTATTTCGTTATAACGAGAATTCGTTGTAATGAACTCTGTATTGGAGAACAGAAATTCGGCTGGGATTCCGGAAAACGTCGTTCTAACGAGCATTTCATTATAATGATGTTCGTTGTAAAGAAATGTTGATATCTACGTTCGTTATCGGACGGACGATATGTTAAGGAAAGTAGTGATATCATACCAGATATTCTGGTCGGACACGCTTTGAGTGGATGTGATACTATTGCTTGTCTTTTCAGCATAGAAATGATAAAGGTATTAGAAGTTTTACAAAATCTCAATTCTTGCTAATTGCTTTCATATGATACTAGCCAGCAAAAAGAAATTTGTGTTCATTCAACACTTTTCGATGTTCTAGAGTGACCAATTTTCTGTATTAAATCTACACGTCAAGATGGCCTGATTTCTGTTATTCAACACAGTAGGCGTGTTATCAATGTCACAATACTAGCATTTCATCAGTGTTAAATATACAATTGTTTATGTTGATTTAACACAGAAAAGGTGTAGTCACCTTGGGACACCGAAAAATGTTAAATCAATACCGCCATGTTTTTCTTTCTATATATGTAGGGGTTGTGAACGACGCTTTCATGAATATAGCTAAACACCCCGGATCTTTTAATATTTTAGATTAGAATAAAATTAAAAAGCTCTTTACAATTATACTTTTAAAACCATAAATTCAATATGGCTTGTTATACAATTTTTAAATTATTGCCACAGATATGAAAACAAATATTTTGACATGTTCTGTAATAAGTTAGACAAAAATAAAGTAGAAATACATAATACACCCAATCATTGTAATGTAGTACAATCAGTATATAATGCTTAATGTCTGAAACGTAAAGTTTATAATCAATACCTGTGATGATGTACGGCTGTGAAACTTGGACATTGAATGCGCAAATGACTCAAAGATTGAGAGTCACACAAAGAGCAATGGAGAGATGCATGCTAGGAAAAACCAACAGGGACAAGAAGACAAATGAATGGATTTGCGCACAAACAAAGGTAGAGGATGTAATCAAGAAGCTGAAGTGGAAATGGGCCGGTCACATAGCTAGACGAACAGATGGAAGGTGGACGACAAATGTACTACAATGGATTCCTAGAGAAAAGAAACGACCGAGACGACGTCCAAATGCAAGATGGGTAGGTGAAGTCAAGCGTTTTTTAGGAGCTACAAGGATGAGGATAGCGGCAGACCGAGAAACCGTGGATAGAAAAGAGGGAGGCCTTCATCCAGTAGTGGATAGAAAACGGTTGAATATGATGATGATAAGTGGTGGCAGCTGTCTTGAATTCTAAGAGTTGCCCAAAGGCACTTAAATAGTCCCTAGAATTCCATGAAGATAGGTGACCTAAACAATAAATACTAGCAATAACGAACAATAAGTTAAAACCGAATTGGGTGAAAACCCCTTATTTGGTTGCCGATCTATCACAGAGGATTTCCTTGCTTCTTATCATATTGAGTGAATGGCAAAATGGCAGCTTCAACTTTTCAACTTCAGCTTCAACAATGGAAGAACAAATTTTCAGGTCAATTTCACCCCTCACCCCAATCCTCTCACCGAATTCAAAATTTATTTTCGCCATTTGTTTGTCCCAGTTTGTTCCCCAACTGTTTCCGAGCAAAACCAAAGTGAGAATCTGGTGAAACGACAGTCTCACCTCCCCAATTTCAAAATTATTTTCCCCCCAGTGCTTAATTTCTTCCTGATTGCCCCCCAAAATGTTTCGTTTGAACCATCACGATTTCCAAAATATGAGGAAATAAAAGTGGCTAACCCACCTCTCCAAATCCAAAATTTGTAATTGTACCCGTTTCTTCTTTCTTTCTCCTTAAAGAATTCTTTGTCCCTTCGCCGTCTCCGAAATATAACGAAAGCTAACTGAGACTGGTGAAACGATATCCGTCTCTCCAAATTCAAAACTACTTTTTATCAATCGTTTCACTTCCTTTTTCCCAGCTTGTCAAAAAGGTTTACTCTTTCCGAGATTTAAAAGAATAGATATATCAGGGTTTATATGTAGGGTACAGGATTAACATACTTAAATAATGAAAACAAATGTAATGCAATATCTTCCATATGGACGTTACACCAGAGCTGTAAAACGTGGAGATTTATTTGTGAAAAATGAATTCCTAACAATTCTCTTACCAAGGAGCACAATCATTGATATTCAAAATACGGAATTAATGGAAAATTTTTATGAACTTTACACACGTAATCTTGTAGGGAAATAATCTTGGAATCAATTTTGAACGAATCGCATTTTTAAGCCAAAGTAAAGGGAGAATTAATATTTTTAGGTACCTCACCGAAACTTAACTGCTGCTTACTAATTTGGGAAGTTATGTAAAGTACAGGCATAAAACCAAAGAGCAAAATTTATTAAAATCTTTGCTCATACACCTGAAAAGAAAACACATTGCCAGTTTTTCATCACATATTTCTCTTATTTTAAAAACATTTTCAGTTTAAAAACACACAAAGGAATTGGGAAACTACTGGTTAGTATTCGCATTATGAAACTGAGGAAAATCATATAAATTTTCAATTGGATTGGCCGACAATGAGATTGGAACAGACGTACCTTCCCCATTGCCACCGAAGTCCACGATGATCTTACCGACACTTCTACGGAGGCTGGATCTGAAATTTTCCTGTTTTCCACTGTTTCTTTTTCTTCAAAGAAAATTATGTGTTTTCCTACAAGACCCGATAGCCGTAAACATATTATATAACTGAAGGACTGGGAAAGACACTTCTTTTTATTAAAGTCTGACATACAACACTTTCTAATAAATGTATTGTTCTAAGCTTCCAAATCTCTCTGACGAGATGTAATTCTCCATTAGCGTGAAGATGACTTCATATTTAGAATCTCTAACTTTCTGGTTCATGTCATTTTTCTTTTCTGTTCAGATGGATTTCATTAGTAAGGAAAAATCTTTGTAATAACATCTTTAATAGGTGATTGCTAATACGTCAGTTTGCTTGTTATGAGATGAAACTCTACAAATCTCTTGCAGTTGAATTTTGTTTTTACATTTAAAATATAGAAGCACGGATATAATGAATCCATTTGTGCTTCGGCAAAAAATCTGTCTCTTTGTTGTTCTGAATTTGAATGCCATATTGATAGTTAGTCGAACAGCCATATATATCCAGAAATACTGCGTTCCATTAACTACAGTTTGATAAGTACGCCGTATTTCCTATCCTTTTTGTGAATTATTACTTCCTACTATTTTTCGCTTGTTACTTGCTTATACATTCGTATTTTATAAACAGAAATGTTTGAGAATGAACTGGTGTGAAAGGCATATTTTTTGACACACAATTTTTTGAAACTTGCAGTGACATCTATTGTCTCGGACGTTTCAAGCTCGCGTCATTTTCTCCAAACGTGTCATTGTATTCTGTCTTTTGATGAAGTTAAAGTATAAATCTGGAAACAAACTGGTAAAATGATAAAAGTTGTAGGGATAGAGACCAAATATCGAATATCAGGTAATGTGAATGGGACTCTAGCGGAAGGGGGTATGGGCACCATGATAGTCATCTTGAAAAATTAGATTTACATCTACAATTTTACATGAGATGTGGGTCATGTCATGCTACATACTGTTTTAGTCGTGACTGTTCAAAGAAATTCAAATGTTAAGTTATTTTTTTTCCTATGGTTTCTATTTGTTTATTTAGGAAATAAGGATCTTCAATTTTGGTACTTGCCGTCATGAGACCTGTGTTCAATGTGGTGAACACGGTGAACACAAACAGAAAGTCGTTTTCTACAATCAGGTTACTCTGCGTAACACATCAGGTCAACGACAAAGATGGTATTCTGCATCCGTTGTTGCAGATGGTGTAGATCGTAAATATTTTCAAGACACACTACTATTTTCAGATAACATCAAAAATAATAAAATTGAATAGACGTGAGAACAGGTGCATGAAGGGGTATTACGATAGGCAACCCTGTCCAATTGAACATTCAGTTAGTGGCGCACCATCTTGCAGGTAAATAGTCTTTAGGTTCAGCAGGGTTCTACAGGAAGATGCCCAGGTATCAATCACCAGGCAAGTTGTTATGATTGAACACATGCCTTACAAATAATCTCTCTCGTATATAGAACCGCACAGGACCTTCCTCTCACAACGTACTTTAATGCCATCTTTATACGATGGTTTGGCATCATTCAGGCTCTGGTTATTGACCTCACCGAGTATATAAAACATTGCTTCATTGTTAAACAACACATACAAGGGAAACATTAGATTGCACTGCAGTGCTCTAGAGTCTACATGACAGTCACGCAGTCCCGTAGGAACTCCAATAGCAGTTGCAGGATGATCCGGGCACGGGGCTAGCTCAGAACCACTACCTTGGACGAAGTAAGAAGAGAATTAGGCTACCTGAACAATCTTCATCTGCGGAGAAAGGTCACGCTGGTCCATGATGAGGCCGACTCTTCGCACAATGATGAGGTAGACTGGAACTGGGAAGTTGAAGGAAGATATCCGTAATGAGAGAGAATAATCACCGGGAGGAGATCACTTCCCTCTGCGACCACTTGAAGAGAAATAAACATCCTCGGACGAAAGAGAACATGTACCTTTTGAGAACCTCTCAGTAATGGAGAAGGGCCTAACTGTGTCCGGGTGGACTCCAACGCAAGAGTTACCTCCCGTCCGGATGACCTCCCAATGCTGGGAGCAAGACCGCCCCACCTAGTTGCTCTCCTCTCGGGTCAGAGACTATGCTACTAAGGAACCTCTCATAGGAGAAGGGAGAGGACATTACTTCAAAATAGACCATCGATTATATATTGGTGAACTGTATTGTGCTTTGTTCAGTAGCAGTACAATAGCTCACGACCACCTGGGTCTGGTTATATAATTACATACTTTGAACATTTACATACATTGATTTTAAACAAGCAATAATATCTTAAATAAATGAGTTCCATTACTAAAACATATGTTGTTTCTTTTACATCACTATGCCCTTAAACTTCCTTTATAACGAATTTCTGTTAACCTATTTCTGTACCACAAGTCACATCGAGGAAGCATCCTCTGATTTTACATTACTTAAGTATAGGTGTAGTTCAGTGTGTTGCAACACTGCCTATTAAAAAGAAAAGTATCTCGGCATTGTGTCTGAATCTTTGTCAAATTGACATTTTTATACTTTACTCCATATCTAGTGCCTTATTTTATTGTAAAAGAAGTCAGACAGTAAAGCAGCACTATATTATTAATGTTTAACGAAGTCATGGCCGAAATAGCTGTGATAGTTTTAAGTTTTACGATATTATCTTCCACGAAAGTGCTAATTATTTTTATGTGCTAAACATCATTTATTTTCCAGCACGGGTTTTTAGTAAGTCAAACTGGGGGCAACAGTATTAAATACGTTGTTTCGTGTGTCTGGCGAGAAGTTAAGGGAGTAATCTCGGCATCTCAGGCGTGTTGTATAGATTTGGATTTTATGTCCTTTTCGCCCAATCCTGATGGGCTTCATCAGGTGCTTAAACATAGAGATAGGCTACTGTTTCCTTGTCCCGTCCCACTTGTGATTGGATACATATGAAATCGTGTCATTATCTTTCGTAACGCTTTCTTATCGTCCTTTAAGATAGCGCTTTGGCCCAAATGTCCGTACCACTCCGAACACACCCCTTTGGAATATATATATATATTTTTTGCTAAAAATTAGATCAAACATTTCAGTCTCAAGAGTCATGGTTACTTATGGACATTCACGCTAATTAGATCAGCCGATGACTAATATAGAACCTTTACGACAATTTAAGAGACAGAATTCATCATTGGCACTAAATGTCGAAAGCTAACGAACAAGATTTTTCAGACAGTCAAAATGACACCAGTCAGTGAGTAAATTTACAAAACAAAGTCAAAATTATTATATCAATGCTGCTATAGACAAAAAATGTATAAAATCAAACTTACATTTCGAAATGAAACACTAATACAAAAGGAACACAATCTTCTTGTACAAACTTGTTCAAAAAATAGAATTATCTAACTAGCGCACTAGACAAATGTATCTTACAAATTTCCACAGATACGGCCAGGCAACAATAAAATATATAGGACAACACAAGCTAAAAAGAACAATAAAAAGCAGAGTAAGACAAAGTGAAAACAAACTATCAGAACAGCACAAGCTAAACCGAAAAAAGAAGGAAGGAAGTCTAGATGATAGTCTTTTATTTATCTAGTACTAACTTCCATCTCGATCCTAGAAAATCCCAAAATTCTCAAAATTACAAACTAAAAACAAAAGACAAAGGTACTTAGGATAAAAGTAGCTTGTAATAAGGAATAAAAGTCCCTCGTCTTCTTCCCTTTAGGAATGCTATTATTTCAACTGTTTCTGTCTGTCTATTCGTGCTTAATTTTGTAAATTTACATCTACGAAATTTTTATTCTTGAACCTATACAAAATTTCTAAAATTTTCCAGGGGCAAATATGTAATTTATAGGCAAACTTTACACTGGGAATGTTCTCAAGTTCCAAGTATACTCAATTTGTTTTAACTCTTTTGCATCTGGTGATTGACGGGATTGTTTCTTAAATTAAAGTAACAACCCCTAAAAAGTTCATTACTGCATTATCAAAGTACGATGGTTACAGGCAGATTCACAAATGTAGCCTAAGATACCATAGCCCCTCGCAAAATATAAAATTTTATTGTAATTTCAATACTGTTGTCAATAATATAATGCAAAATGTCTGGCAGTTTTGGCAACTATCTAAACGCTCCATAACAAGAACCGCTCCTAATACATTGAGTACATGTAGTTTATAGTACTCCATAATTAAAAATTTTACAGATTGTCTTGTTAATCAAATTTGGAAGAACGGATGTAATGCTTCTATTTGTGTTTGAGCTAACATTCTTTAAAATTTTCTATGTAAGTGAAAAAAACGCAGATTTACATATTCATAAGATGGATGATATTACTAGATAGTTCACTAAGCCTATAAGCTTGATTAGAAACTGGGAGCAGCCTATATTTTATTTTCTTACTTATTAACACTTATTATTCTTGACAGGTAAATCGCAAAATATAGTAATATTTTGGAAATACAGTAGAACCTCTGTGCTCCTTAATAGTTCATTAGAGTAGAGCTCCTTAATTGGTCTATTCATTAGACCAATTTACTACATAATAGAATTCGAGGATTGAAATTCGGGAAGCAAATGGTGGTGGACAATTATTTTACCCTTAGAACTTCACGCAACTTGCAAAGCCACAGCTTACATAATACATATTTAATTGCTGTTTTAAAATTATTTAAACATATTTTTATCATATGATTTCATTTCGGGATGTAGTGAGGCGTGATGAATATGTTCTTAGTTGAGTATCACGGTAACAGTCATGGCCAAAGAATCTTCCTTTTTCTTTTAATTTTGTGTTTTGATCTTAATTAGAAACCTCTGGCATAAACTCTTTGCGTCCCAACGTTCACTTTTCCGAGGCCCAGATAATTGTCAGACTGTCGCGATATTTGCTTGGGGAAACACGAACACCCCGCTCAAAGAAACCTCAGCCAGCTGAGAAACGTCCGATATATTACCGATTGAACAATGAGGGCTAGGTACATATTTTGATTGGAGTACAAGACAAGAATTCGTCATACCAGCAAACTAGATTTTTGTCTATATAATGGCCTCTTCAATGTTTGTTTTCTAAAATTTGGAAATAGTTTTAGCTAAAGAAGAAGAATGTATAAATGAATTTAAGCAAATCTTTCTCAGCAAATATTCTCCCAAAATTACTGAAATTAAATTCATTCTCAATGTTTTCCATCTAAGGCTGATTCACACATATAAGAATGTGCACCCATCATACGCCCACCGTCTTGTGTTGTTTGTAGATTCTTCATAGATAATTCCATTTCAAAAATATTTGAAAGCTCTTTTTTAATTTACACATATAGGACTGTGCTCAGACCGTATGCCGACCATCTCCCTTTCGTGTCGCTTTGAAAGTGATTGGCCAAGATCATGGGTTAACACGGTCTCAGCAAAGTCCCATATGTGTGAACGTAGAATGGGAGCCTTTGTGGAGCTCTGCTGATATTCGGGTTCTCTCGGAGCTACCGAATTTCCTCGAAGTTTAGTAGAATAGGTCTGCATAATAAGAACACAGCTAAAGAAGAAGTCCTATATATGTGAATAATAAGAACAGTAGGGACCCAATCGGCGCACTGTAAGCACACAGTCGACGCACTATCGGTGCACAGTCCTATATGTATGAATCAATCTTTATTTTGGACAATTTGATATGCAAATCATTTTAAGTATTAGAAACACTAAAATCAATTTGACAAGATACTTATTAAGAGGTTCCACCAATAGTCCAACATATACCTCTGGCCTCCTCTGCAACAATAAAATATAGATGACAGCCTATTATTTAAAAGCAATTGCAGATTTTTTATAGTAATAATAAACATATCTATTTATCTAGTAACAAAAGAACACCATGCTTAGCCAATTATTCTGCGAGACCCTCCCTATAGGATCAAATTTTCGAGGGCACACTTAACTTTAAAAGTTTTACGGTCAAAAATCGATGGAAATCGTGCCAAACCCCATCTATAACATTGCTATTTTGACTTTACACCCCCTCGAATTGAAAATCCTGGCGTAATCTCTGGGCTTAGCATCTGATTACAGACATGCATCTCAAACTCTCTGTGATTGCAGCCCTCATTGGGTGAATCCTCATGACGTCCCAAAAATTAAGATTTGTGATTGAATTAAATTGAATTAAATTGAATTTACTTATACCCTTTTTTCATTTTTGGTCCAAGCAAGAAGGTCTGTGATGGGTTTGCATCGTGCACAAAATAAAACAGAACTTTAAAACCTGACATTTATAACGTATTGCCGTGAAGTGGGTAAAAGTTTGAAAATTCAAATAACGAAAACAAATCCACACACAGTTCTTTACATTCCCATCGACACTGGATCTCATTAAGTTCACATTAAATACATAATTTATATTTATATAAGTGCGCAGGGAGGGAAAGATTACTTTCTATATGTTTTTAGGCAGAAAGGAATTTGGCGCCTACCCTGAAAGAAAAATTGCTGAATTTTAGTCTAGATAATCTGGAGAGGGGAAATTTAGTAAGATTCTAATTCACACACAAGATTTTCTATACCAGGCTACGTATAGGTTTGTTGCTCAACCATGACCAATCTGTACATCCGCTAATAGACGGAAAATGATGTCAACCCCTCGTTAGCACTTGCAGGATACAGAAAATACTTTTAATGCAATTTCAAATAGTTTTGTACGGATACTACACAGTTCCACTCCTGTGTACGATCCTTACGATCTGTACGATCCCAGAGACTACAAACTACGTGAACGGATTTTCCTTCTGCGTAGCAGAAACTAACTGTAGACTGGTTTGTGATGGCGCGTAGCGGCTCAGAAGCAATTACCGTGTATTACAAGCAAAATAACGGTTTGTGATACTGGCCACCGAGTAAATAAAGTGAAAATAGGAGTCTATTGGCGGAGGTCTGTCGGCAAATATTTTCTGCACTGAAGTGAAGAAGTGAACTAAGGTTTGGTTTTGTTTGTCTAATTAAGACATTTGAAAGTAAGTTTGTTTGTTTGTTTTGTATACATTTGGATTCTGCAAAACAACTTTTCCTATTTATTTTTACAACGATCTGTGGCATGTGCTATGTAATTCAATATGATGTGGAATTGGTTAAAGAAAATTTGGGGTGGATTTTCTAGATCACCACACAGACAATCCGGAGCACAACCTAGAAATTCTAGATCACGATGTGTAGTATAGTCAAAATAATGTAGATCACAGTACAGGCAATCAAGTGCATAGAAAACGGTTTATAGAAGTCGAAGGCGTGGTTTAGGAAATCTACAGCAATATCCAGAAAATACGGAACAACCGCTAGAAATTCTAGAATACCGTTCAAAATGTCCAAGGTGTAGTGCAGAAAATCTAGACCACCGTCTAGAAAACCAGGAGTACTGACAAGAAATTCTAGACCACCGCTTAAAAATCAAAGGTACAAGAAAATCTAGACCCCCATCAAGGAAACAAGGAGCATGACCAAGAAAATCTAGACAACAGCTAAAGAAATCAAAGTTTAAGAGTAGAAAATATAGATTACTGTCAAGAAAACCAAGGGTATAGCCAAGATATTCTAGACCACCGATCATGAAAAATCAAAGGTATGACCTAGAAAATCTAGACCACCGTCATGAGAATCTAGACCACCACCCTGTCAGTTCTGTACCAAACATACGTACAGGTACGTCTGTGCTATCCTTGCTACCTTGGTTCTGTTCCTTCCAACACGGTACAGAAAATCTTGAGCCCCAACATAAAATGCAGTTCTCCTACCGTGACATGTGCAGCGCCAGGCAAGCCACCTGTAACCGGAATCTACGTTTTTTCCTTCTAAATGCAGTCAAATTTTCTCTCAGTGTATTTGGCCAGCAACACATTATTTGGAGTTTCCCTTTTATTCATCATCGGATGATCATAACACTGGCTACAGAGACAAAATAGTATATTTAATGCATCTTTCCCTTATAATTGGTTTCGTAGCGAAATAACGAAACTAATAACTTTCCAATTTACATTTCCTTCAAGAAGAACGATAAAAAATGGAGAATTTAATTATCAATGCACTTGTCTTTCCCTGACCATAAGCTTAAATAATTCAAATAAAAAATGAATCATTTTTTGTCGGTATACGCGTTAAAACCTGTATTCATTACCTTCTGACTCTAGGATGATTCGCAGTTCAAACTCGAATTATCCTTAAATGGTGCTCACCACCGCGATAAACATGGAATCAAAACTCAGATTTAAACAGAGCTTAAAATGCCAAAATTAGCGATTTGAACTCGATTCAATGTGTCGTCCTAGGCACTTTCAAATCAGGAAACAAACAGAAATAAACTATAGGCATGCTATTTCTTGATGAAATAATTAATGAAAATGATGTCATAAAACGTTTCAATAAACTCAAGTACATAAAATAAATAATAAATTACAAAAAGTATTTAAATGACTATGTACTATCTGAATTGGCGATGTACTTATCACTACAATGATAGTATTTCTGCCTGCTGCTGGTGTTGCCAGATTCCTAGCTTAAATATCCCACCAAACTGCCGGAAATGTCCCACATTGCACCCTAATATCCTACGACAATATTTCTATTCTCGTTTATTATTATGGTGTGTCTACACTAGTCTAAATCTCTGTGCATGAACACGTTGATGAGGACCGTCTCTAAACAGCGAAATCATTGGTTGTCTCTTTCCTACTCCGAATTTTATAAACAGGAAAGGAGACACAGAGAATATATACGCGTCAATACTTACTACACACATTGGTTTTATTTCTTGGCACAATGTACTACAGTACGTTTAAACAGGCAAAGATGCCTTAAAGACCCGAAATGATTTATTTATGCTGTCTCGATCATTTTTAACTTGTCTAAATGATCACGTTTGTAAACATGTTTAGTTTAACTTCACGGATGTTCGAAACTGAATACACGTGTGAACAAGTTCAAGGTACATGTAAACTCCTTGCAAGGTATAAATTAATTGATTCACTTGGCTATTTTTAAAAGTAGCACGGTCAAAAATTGTTATTGAAAATATCGATAAGGTAGTCAATAATAATAAGACCAATTTTTGTGTTAGGAAACAAAACTCCGCTTCCACTATAAGATGGCGTTATTCACCAAATTTCGACTTTGGATAAATATTGATCGATATTCACGAGTTCACTTCATGTACATTTATCACGGTATTATAGTTATTATGACCTGTACAGAGAAATTGATTTCAGATTATAATTCAGGGATCTCGATTTAGAAGTTCACAATTAGGCTCGCGATTCGAAAAGAAGCAGTTACTTTTGGTTGGTTAGCTTTCTCCAGTCCAAGAATTTACCCTAAAACATCAAACAAATTAGGAAAAGAGATACTTATTTCAGCCACAAGAATTTTGTCGTTTCTGACCTGATGGTTTCAAGCTGACAGGCTCTTCTTTATTTGATAAGTTTTCCATATAATATTTAATGCCTCAATAAAATCATAATCTAACCTCAGATTTGGGTTTACGCTGGTTACTATAAAGATGGCAGGTGCTCTTCTTCTTGTTAGATTTGTTCATTTATATAGTTAAAGTCGCTTTCATTATATGTAATCCAGTATGCAGCCATTGAGAACTGTCAAGTTCCAATGTTTCTTGTTCTTTTTTGTTGTGTGGTTCTGTGAAAGAAATATTGAAGCACGGATATAATGCATCCATTTGTGCTTCGGCAAAAATTCCTGTCGAAGAATGAAGCTTGAAAAGTTTGAATGAATACATTTCCTAGCTGCAATAGTTTCATATTCTTTAGGCGGGCACTTTGCCAAACGCGTGTTAACAGCTACAAGAAATCACCTTATTTGTCTGTGAAGTAATAGCTTTCACTATTTGTTCCGTGCTAAAGAAAATTACATCTGTATTTCTTAAATATTATAGGTTAAAAAAAGTAATTTTGGCCTTAAATGTTTAAATGTACACTTGCTATATCTTGTGCTGTCATCTATTATTTCGGAATTGTGCAACTCAATTACTTACTTTCTCGAATGACAACCTTGTTTCCAAAGCATAGTTCCCATTTTACTTTAAGAAATCTGTATTTCATATAATAAACACGTTCCTGATTCGATTTGGGAGCAAATATTATATCAAACGATTGATTTTACTTGGATAGAGTATTTTCATATCCAAACTGACAGCAAAATCGAATCAGAAACTTGTATATTATATGAAATACAGAGAAAATAACAAAGGTAGAATGCATAAAGTTTTGTAAACAAGATACTCAAATATGTTGTTATATTTTCTTCATAATCATATTTTCAACTACCTGAAATAATGTTAATCCTTGTTTTAGAAATGCCGTGTTCTCAATGATGTCGGTAGCTTTTGTCATGGATTACGATGAGTGTTGTAAGAGTTCCAGAATGATATTTCATTGTTAATTAAGCACAGTTAACTCGTTAAGAATGGCAGCCTCAACTAAGGGAGGGAGAAATTTTCACCCCTATCCCCTCACCGAATTCAAAATTCCTTTTCAACATTTGTTTGTTCCTTGTTTCCTAGCAAAAACAAAGTGAGTAGCTGGTGAAACGACGACCCCTACCTCCCCAAATATATAATTTACTTTTACTATACGGTCCTGCATCTTTTGTCTGATTTTTTTTCGTCCTCTTTGTGAGATATAACAAAAGTCGAATTATATTAGCGCGTGTATGCAGGGAACAGTTAAATAATACGCAACGAATGAAAACAAATCTAATGTAATATACGCAATATCTTTCATGTAGACATTAGATCAAAATTGTAGAGCCTGGATATTTATTTGTGAACAGGGAATTCTTAAAAGTTTTCTTACGTATCAGTACAATCATTAATATCGACTGTGCGGAATAAATTAAAAATGTATGTAAACTTTCTATACTCTCTGAAATGAGGAAACCAGTTCTGGGAGAATAGTTTTTGGAATAAAGATCAAACAGATCGCATTTTTAAGCACATGTGAAAGCAAAATTAATATTTTTAAGATAGTTGACTAAAAATTGTATCTTGACTGATCAATGATTTGATAGGTTACCTGAAGCTTAGGCACAAAAAACAGTCAGGAAATTTTACTAAAATATTGCTCATATATTTGAAAAGAAAATACATTTGGTATTTCTGCATAACATATATTCTTAATTGAAAATAGTTTTCATCTTCCGAATCTCATATACTTAAACCTGAATGGTTTCTAAGAAGGTTAAGGGTATCAATAATGGTGGTATTAGATCTCTTAATTTTCTCCTATTTTTGCACTCTTCCTGTGAATGCACAAGTCAAATCAAACCAGTACAAATGTACCGTACCTCTCACCTTATAACGTGACTGCGAAGGTAGGCCGGTATACGTCATATCCTAGTTTCTCCAATGAGAATACTTAACTTTTCCCCTTATGGTAAAATGATTGGGATCTTCAAACTTGCATTTTTGCAGTGCCTTCTTTTGATTGGTTGTTGTTCGCTCATAGGAAGAATGCAAGAAGAGGAGAAAATCCGAATACCACTATTATTGATGCTCTTAGTCTTCCTTAAAACCACCTATGTTTAAGTTTCGCAATCATAGATATCAAATAAAAAAATATCAATTCCTTGAACGAGTTGCCGTAACTCCGTGGGTAGATTGTTTTCTTAGGAATTCGAAGATCCTGGGAAAAGTCGTTGCATCACTTCATACAGACAGTTTTCCTAGAGTTTTTTTCAGTCCCACCAGATAAATACTGGGATGATGCCTAAAACCCAGGCCCTGTATAACTTCGCTTTCGTACTTTATCTTAGTCTCAGCCTCAGTTGCCCAAATGGCATCAATTTAGTTCAGCAATTCCATGAGCCGCGGCTACGAAATGATATCTATTTATAATTACGGAGATTATTTCAGGACACGGTATGTTGTTTCAAATGCCAATCAAATTCTTCTTTCTATGAAAATCAAAGGTTTCACAGTTGTGGTTTGCGTTCAATAAGGGGAAAAGATCTCGCAGTTAGTGATTCGGTCAGAGCATTACGTAACGGAATGTCTACATTTCGTTCAATGTATTTCATAGATACAAGAGAACTTCCATACGAATGATATGTACAAAGTACAGCAAGTTAATCATAATCGTCTCAAAGATTAAAAAAGTATATAATCCGACAGAGAACGAATTGAAGATTTTTTCTCGGTCCCTTAAAAAGTTGGCAAAGAACGAAGATTTCACAAACGATGAAACGAAGAATATAAAGAAATGGGCTTCATTAACCATAAAAAGATCTCTCTTGATCTTTTAAGACACACAAAGTCATCTACCAAAAGAGTTACAAACCACTAACTCTACATTGTAACAATTGTAGGAAAATGGATGTCAGTGCCTGATGAAGGAAATCAATATTAAGAAACATAATAGATAAAATGTGTTTTCTAAATTTTTAGTATTTGTAACATTAACTGTAATTAATTAACTGCAAAGAAAAACGATTCAAGTTTTTAATACAGAGAAAAGTAAAGGGACTCTCTGTTATTAAGGCAAGTTTAACGAAAAGTGTTACTTAAGTATTTTTATTTATCACTGGAAATGATTAACGCAATGTTATGTTTGTTTGAAGAGGACATTTTCGTAACAAATTTTTGTCGAAGCACGAATGGATGTACTCTATCAGTGCTTGAATATTATATTCATGGCAAATTCGTTTCTAGTATCAGGTTGACAGCATACTGGAGTATATAAAGTGAAATTTGTGTTAATTTCTAAATGAAGAAAGCGAACCAAAATAAGAAGAACTGCCATCTTTAAGAGTAACCAGATTAAAAGTGTTTAATTGAAGGTCGTTGTACTCAAATCTGAAATCTTACTCTATTTTCATTAAATCTTACAATGGGGGAAGCTAATAAAGTAAAGAAGGACCTGGCAGCCTTGAAGTCTCTAAATTATTAACTGTTGATTAAATCTTTGTGGCTCAAGTCTGAAATCAGTGTCTCTCTGCTTAATTAGCTTAAGAGCGAATACTTAACTAGAGACAGTTAAGGAAACGAGGAAGATTGCAATAGGTTTAACCTCATAAGAAAGAAGCTGACGTAAGGAGCGAATGTCTATTTCCTCACAAACACTGATATTTAACTCGTGTCCGAAAGCTACATAGCGCATACTTTCAGTACGTATTTTTCAGGAAGTAACACCACAAGCTTGTTTCTAACGCTCCAAGTTCACAAGAAGCAGTGTTGCAAGCTAGGTCTTATACACTTACGATGGCATACAGCACAACTTAAGTGATTTCTGATCAGAATGCACGGATTTGAAGGGAAATAAGTAATGCCAAGGAAAGTCAGTTAATATCAGTGATTTGTTCGAAAAATTTACATTACCTTGAATGAATTGTGTTGAGAGCTGCTGCTCAGTAGTAATGTATCAAAATTTAATATTTTATACGCTTGTAGAATAAGCCTATTTTACTTTTTATTATAGTGTAAAATCTGGGTGTTAAATTTATCTCTAATCTTTTTCAAGGTATAATTTGGTGATTCTAATTTTAGATTGTTCTAGAATATGTAGATTGTAGAAAATAAATCTTATATCAGCAAAGCAAAATGAATTAGTACTAGGAGAATTTAGAATCTGAGTGAGGGCATGTTGCGGAATGATGAATATGTTAGTAGGCCTATATAGTAGGGGAATTCAATTTACCGTAGATCCAGTTTCTTAAAATATAGTGATTATATCTTCTGCACGTAGTTCACAGATAAGCAGTAACCTAAAGCGACATATCACAGTAATTATCTACATTAGCTACTTCTTGAATAGAGTGTTGAATATATTTTGAACGATTTTCCCTTTCCTGACTTCGGATACGTAGAATGCAGAACGTGATGTAAATGTAAATGGTTATATCCCAGATACCAGAGTAAACTTGCAGCAATTTGGTATTGCAAACTGCAAACTTGCTAACTGACAGATGCCAAATTTGCTACAAATTTTACTACAAACATTTCAGGATAAACATCCTACAAACCTTGTTTTTGGAAATGTTGGTAGATCAACATTGAGCCTGTTGGAAAACAAAATCAGTTTGCAGTTGGATTCAAAGACAGAATCTTCAATTTTGTCAGTTGTCGTTTAATCTAACCACTGCTCCATCGTTCTTCGCCTGTTTGAAGCACATTTAATGTCCTTTTACGTTACAAAGACAGTTTGTGAAATAAAGGGATGCATGTATACCTAAATTCGAAACTGGGAAAACTTATTGATCTTGTGGTATAACTATGAATACAGCTGATTCGTGATTTTCAGAATCGAGTTACCTCAAGAGTATCATAAAGATGTCTACTTTACTGTTCTTGTCGATGACATTTCTCGAACAAACTAACTTCTAATTTCCCAGATAGTACGCTAGTTGAAATCAAGTTTCGACTACCCCTGAATATTTTTCTTACAGTGATAAATTAACAATGATTATTTCCTGTTGGATTCCTAACTGGAACGCCCTGGTTTCACAAAAAAATATTTTTTAACAGATATATTTTGTTCGTGCTTATAAATCTTTCCTCCCCTTTACTTCAATCACAGAACCATGAGAGCAGGAACCGCGTTAAATCAAATTTTGTCCAAAATGTGATTAATGCAGCTTTGTACAGTATTCGCAAGGCCTCATATAATGATTGCATAATTCTTCTTGTAAACATGTTAATTATGTAAAAGTTTAAGTTTATTTTGTAGTTTGTCCATTTAGTTTCTCTATGTTATCGGAAGTAGTTTTTCCTCAAAAACAATGATTTTAAGAAAATACATAACACGAAATATATGTCACACGATCTTTTTTATATTTTCACCTCATGTATTTCATGTCATAAAGCCAAGATAATTTTCAAATACATTTTTTCAAAGTCCTTTACGTCGCATTCGTTCTGAGCCCCTCAATTTATAAAAGAAAATCGAAGTGTCAAAGATCTCAACATTACAGTACTCTCCCTTTGCGGGTGATTATGGAGACTGTCAATGTTCTTCGTTTCCTATTAAACTTTAACTACCTATATTTTAATTTTCAATATTCATATCTTTATTCATTCTTTAATCAACTTCAGTTGATTCTCTTACATTTTCTACAATGTTAACGATGATCCAATCTGATAATATAAATAAATGGAAATATTTAAGAAATTAATCTTATACTCCGTAGTATATAACGGATATGAGACAAGAGATGTCTCCCGATGCTACTATTATAATGATCTTTTATAAATGAAGACCACTACACTTATATTTCCCATCTTTCTTCCGTAGATAAAGTTAATTAATTTAATGAGCAGTCTTGTCCCACGGAAACGAACATATTTTCATAGCATAGTAATAGATCCATATATGTTGTGTTTGAGAGCTTTTTACACGAGATAGTTCCCTATATCAGGGACCCGATCAGTTCGGCGCCGCCGGTTCGGCGCAGTAACGTTTCGGCGCCGTACGTTTCGGCGCCAGAGCTTTACCTAAGAATCACACTTGGTCCATCAGATGCGACAGACGTAGTGTTTTAAAAAAACGGGAAAAATTGGTCGCCGAAAAAAAAAACAGGAAAGAAACGTTTGTTTTTATTCAATTTTTCGTGCTACTTAGGAAAAGAACGTTTTTTTTTTACTTTTAAGGGGTCCCGGACAACATTTTATGATCAATGAAATAGTTAAAAGGGTGAGTTGATGTTCAAAACATACATATAGAAAAAATACACAATGGGACCGCGTCTGACAAAGTTTTGAAGCAAAATGTACGTTTTCTGGGTCTGAGACAAAGATGCCTAAGGGCCAGAAGGGAACAGAACGTTTATCTCATGTACAAGGGTGCTAATTACATATATTGCATTCCTAATGTAAATTGCAAGTGTTTTGTACATTTTTTAACATAAGATCATCCGACTGAATGCATTAGGTGTGTTAAGTAGTGGATATTGGAAATGAAAAGGCAAAAAAAAACAATTTTTCCTGTTTTTTTTTCAAAACTTCCGTTTTTTTCGCGGCCTTTAAAACACTATACAGAACAGATCCAGGGGCTGCTTTCATGGAAGAGATGCAATGAGACGTTTATACTTCAATAAGTAATTGAAAAATATGATTTAAATGATTTTAATTATGAAGCTTTTTTTTTCGGCGGAAAATGAATTTATTTATTTATTTACAACATAAACACGCAGAGCTAAAGCAGGGACGTAACTAGTGAGGAGCAGAGAAACAGGATTCAGGAGCGCTACTCGTAATTTCGTAATGGTGCAATTTCGCAATTTATTATTTTATATTCAAAGAAAATAAGTTTCACATTTAATTACAATGTATTCTGCATACCTTTGAAACAATTTATATATATAAATATATAAAACAGATAGGAACGTCATGTTAAACTGCAAGGTTCGAGGTCGAGGTTCAAGTCCGACGGCGAAGTCGAGATTGAAGTCCAATCTCAGGTCGCGGTTAGACTACCATTTTAACTAATTTCTGTGTTTATATTACGAATGGAACCTCCAAATCATTAGCACCCTTGTACACGAGAGAAACATCCTGTCCTCTTGTGGCCCTTAGGCATATTTGGCTCAGACAGGATACTTTAATAATGCTCCAAAACTTTGTCAAATTCAGTCCCAATACTCTTTTTTGTCTAAATTTATATTTTGAACATGATAGAACTATCATTGTAACTAATTTGTCTATTTATATTACGAATGCAACCTCCATCTCATTAGCACCCTTGTACAGGAGAGAAACTTCTTGTCCTCTTGTGGCCCTTAGGCATCTTTAGCTCAAACCGTAAAAACTTAAATAATGATTCAAAACTTTGTCAGAAGCAGTCCCAAAAAGTGACTTTATTGACGATTTTCTATTTATCTCGAATATTCACTACTTAGCACACCTTATGTATTTCTTATTTAGGTTTAGCAAAAGTAGAGATTCTTACGGTAAAAATGTACACAAGAGAAACATCCTGTCCTCTTATGGCCCTTAGGCATCTTTAGCTCAAAACATGAAAACTTAAATAATGCTTCACAACTCTGTCAAGAGCAGTCCCAAAAATGACTTTATTGACGAATTTTTTTCATCTGGAATATTCACTACTTACCCCATCTTATGCATTTCTTGTTTAGGTTTAGCAAAAGGAAAAGTTCTTACGTTAAAAATGTACAAAAAACTTTATATTTAAATTAGAAAAGCAATATATCTTATTAGCGCCCTTGTACATAACAGACAAGTTCCAGACACTTAAGTCATTTAGGCATCTTTGGCTCAGACCGTGCAACAAAAATAATGCTTCAAAACTGTTAGAAGCAGAGTACAAGAAATAATGTTTTAAGTACTTCATTGATCATCAATTGTCGTAAGAGGACAGTAAAAGTATAAAGTACATTACTATGTCATAAGGTATGTTAATAATTTCCGTTTTCCTCACTTTGGCGCCGAACTGAACCGGCGCCGAAACGGTAGCGCCAAAACGTAGCCTGCGCCAAAATGGTGGCGCCGAAACGTAGCAGACCCCCTATATCATTTTATTCATTTGGCCATTTTGTTTGCTTATTACTCAAATATCATTTGTAATATACAATTTTTAGAAAAGCACAAATAGGTGTTTTATGATGTTTGTTAAGTCCCCCCCCCCCCACCTACATGGCCACTACCAATCACTTATAGTGTATTGGTTAGTGCTTCGTTAGTGCTCCTAAGTGCTATCACTCAATTCGTGAGTGGTAGCACTTACCCAAGTATTCCAGCACTAAAGATCAATTACAGTGCATCGGTTAGTGTTTCGTTACTGCTCCTCATTGCAAGCAATCAATTCGTTAGTGTTCCAAAATTACTGCCAGAATTAACAATATAATTTGGACCAATTTCACGTTAGTCTCTTCCCCCACCGAAACACTAATGTTGAAATCTATCATTATCTTTAGCGCATCTTTATAACTTCTAAGTACAGAAATTTTAACATTTGTGTTTCATCAGTGTAGGTGCCAGATGTTAAAATTTTGGGAATTTAAAGAGAAAAAAAAAGTTGAATAATTTGATAAAACTTAAAACGTTTTACTAAATTTTTCCTTGTTGTGATAGAATTTATTATATTATTATTATTATTATACGATACGTGTTACTATCATTCATTTTAAACATCTAAATATCTACTATTATTATTATCGCTTGTATTTTTATTTAGTGTTTTAACAGTAGATTTATTTACTGAAATCTACTGAGTTAATTTCTAAAGTGTAAAATAACGTTTTCTTAAATTTAAGATGATGGCTTCAATTACCAAATTCAACATGACCATAAACAATAATTCTCACTGTTTTCGCATTTTCGTGATCCTAAAATCCGAGCTGTCTTGACTTAAGTTTCACTTCTCATTCTGTAAGTCCTAGATTCGATCCTAGAAGCTGACCATCCTGACTTAGGTTTCTCCAAGGATTATAGAAATAGAATAGAATAAGGTGTTAATAGAAAAAAAGGTGACCCTTAGTCAGTTTAGAGAAGTGAATTGTTAATACCATTTGATGATATATGCTGTTAAAACCAATTCGTGAATTAAATTAACACACTTGCCCCAGGCAATATTTTGGATCTACTATCTACACGAATGACGCATTAATTTTGAGATTCTGTTATTAAGAGGCACTAAGGATGTACTAACCACTTTAACACTAATGATCGCGCTGGTTCAATCGTTAGTGCTTGAATTGGGACTAGCCTCAACTTTGTGCGCTCCAATGTTTTCTTATTTTTGGCACCTATTCTAATGAAGCATCATCGTTGCGGTTTGCGTGCTAAGAAGCATTAATCATTGACACTAATTTCGTCGTTAGTGCATCAACTTAAAGCTAGAAATTCGGTAATTACATTTAGAGTGCACTTTTTTGTTAATTCTGGCGGTAATTTTGAAGCACTGACGAATTGAGTGGTAGAACTTAAAAGCACCAACAAAGCACTAACCGATGCACTGTGTGACCGTTTATGCTGCCTTATTTGGCTAAGAAACTGACTCGAAATATTTATTCGTGTATTTTAAATGGCATTTCATTACACTTTCTTTCTTTATATCTCCACTAATAACGAAGCACTAACTTAAAGATTAGTGTTTCCTGGAAGCACTAAGGATAGCGCTAGGTTACAACGTTAGTGCTTCGGTGGAGGGCTAGCGTAAAGTTGGCCGCTAGAACAATTTTTCGTTAAATTTGGCGATAATTTTGAAGCACTAACGAATTGAGTGGTAGCGCTTAAAATTCCTAACGAAGCACAAACTGATGAACTATAAGTGATCGTTAGTGCCCATATTGGGAGCCAACTTCACGAACATTTATTTTTGCTCAAAATATGCCTTTTCAGCATGTCTTAAGCAACGTCCTTGATTATAAAAAGACTAGCATTTAATTCTTTTATATTGTTTACCTGTCTGATACTTACTTATTATTTAAGGAGAAGCTGACCTCATTTGTGTGATGTTAGCAAAATAGCGGATGGCGTTCTGGAGTCTGAGAACTTCTCCAAATTTATATGGTATGTCTGATAATACATTTTGACAATTTTGTTTTCTAAAAAAGTAGAAGCAACAAAACAATCTTTCAGATGGAAATATTTAAAACAGGAGAAAATCACAAAAATATATTTAGAAAGTTTCTCAACATGCTGGAATATATGCAGATTGTAGAAAATTCGTGTCTTAAAGATCAAAAGGAGAAATAGTCCCTCACGTCCATAATTAATGTGCTTAAATTATGGTAGGGCCATCCTTTTATGAAAGTAACATATTTCTGATAATTTGGAACCGAATTTAAACTGAAATTAAACAAAAGTTCTCTCAATTTTATAAACGATCCATGTGCTCTACAAGTGCTTTTGAGTTTGCGTTTTATTGTGGTTACGTGAAATTCGGTAGATGTCTGTATTGGATTATGATTTTAGTTGATTGATATTTTTATCATCTTATGTAAATGATCGCTGTTGGTTTAGTAACATCTAATTCAAAACAAAATGTTGAACAACTATCAAGCTTGCAAAAGCTTAACAAGTTGATTACGATACCTTGTTTAGAATAAGAATGCCCATTCCCCCTAATGACTATTACGCAGTTCCTCCTAATTTTATGTCATCTTCCTTTTTAAAATAAATACTTAAACTAAGTCTTTCCACACTTGTATTCTTAAGAAATACGACCGAGCCTTCCGAGTTACAGACAGTCTATTTGAAAAAGGAGTTATTATATATTGAATACCAAATACCCGTACATTTGATAATATTAATATAATATCGATACATTACATTTTGTACATATTACGAATGTTTATACTAATTACAACTAGAAGTTCGAACTATTGATACATAGACAGTAATATGTTTTGTCGTTCAGATGTTGTTACAACACACTGGGTAATAATTTCTTCGTTGGATAGTTGTCAACGAATGTTGAATTCCAAAAAGAAATTATAGTGGGCAGTAGACAACTGTCCGTCATGGAGTAATCTTTTATATTTCAAAACAAACATACTCTACGTTCTGCTGAGCAAATGATCATTGAAATAGCAATAAGAAGCTTGTTAAAACATTAAAATTTGAAAACTGGAATACAAATCCGGTACACGTTTTAAGAAATCTTTTCTAAGCCTATCATTGTTTTTGTCCTTCAATCTTCGCAAATTGTCGTCTATAGATATAAAATAACTTTTATTCTTTTCTTCGATAGCTACAATTCTTTCTCCTGTATTCTTCTTCTTCTTATGACTTCCCACATACAAAAAAAAGTCAACATCTGTCCACTGACAAGTAAACAGTACGGCCATCTTGAAGTTCTATGTAACACTCCCAGGATCAAGGTTGTAAAATATGCAAATTCCGCCCTATTTGCTTGCTCGTTTGAAGACACTGGCATCATTTTCATAAATATCGCTGACAATTGCTCTGAAAATGTGTCATAAATCTTAGATACATTTGCCGTTCACCTGTTGAATCTTTTATTTTCAGTCTATTATTAGATCTTCGATCCCACTTATCATAAAACCCTTTAACGACGTTTGTACATATCTTCACAAGCTCCAATCCATGTTTTTATATTAATTGACGCAATCAACAAATTCCAAAATACATCGGTTCTCTCTATCTGAGCTTACTTATAGTTTCAGAAACTAAAGTTGCTATCTGTCCTAGTTTCTTATACACATTTGGTTGCAGGCGAAAGCATCTTCAATACAAGACATCTCGTATGTAAAGCAACAATAGAAGAAAGGGGCGTATGTTTAGCTAAAGGTCACAGCAACGGACCCTAATGAGGTTAGCGTGCTTATCGGTATAAAAACTGTGCTTTTATATATTTCAAGCAAAGCTGTAAAATGAAATGTTCTTTAACTCGACTTTCACAATTGATATATGTTTATTATGTTACTTTAAATCTTTTATCATAAACACATCGGGCACTGGCTACTTCTCTCAGACGATCTCAGGCATATAACCATTAGGTAACAAGATTATGTTTTCAAGTACAGCACACACAATGGAGGAAAGTGATAATTCAGGCGAACGAACTATCAATTCTAATCGAAACCACAAACATTTTTATGATAGACGTGCGAAATAAGCTGCACAATTTGATTGTGTAAATAGAGCTTTGGTTTGATAAGGATAGGAATAAAATTGTATATATGGACGGTACCAAGCTCAAGCAAGGACAAAGATAAATGGAGATGTCAAAGAAGCTCGTTTGGATTGTCTGTTTTGTGGCTTTAAGCGGGATTGTCCACAGCTGAATCAAGTCACCTAATTCGTCAAGCCATTGAAGATATTACTGTGAATGAACGTACCACCAGGCATTGGTTCAAGGACTTCAGGTCAGAAGATTTATTCCTTTTGTCATGAACCACTCAGTGTCCGCAGTTCCTGAAGGCGGCAATAGACAAGACCGTAGCCAAACGTCTGATGAGCTTGCCGAACGCTTCTAGGTTATTGATGAAAGAGTCAGCCTTCGCCTGCACAGCATAGGTATGGCGTACAAGTTGAGTAAGTGGATACCGCACTCACTGTCGGAAGCCAACAAGGACCAACGAGTGACAACCTGTTTCTAGACACAGCAAGACACCCATTTGAATTTGAATATAATTTTAATACCTTTAGGAGTAACACACCTGAATTCGATCTAGTTCTCACCAGTGATGAAACGCAGATCCTGAATGATACTCCCAAGCCAGATATTAGTTGTCACTTCGAGACCCAGTACCTCACACCACAAGACTATCTCTACATTAGCACAAGATCTGGTGGACTAGTCACCAAGTGGTATACTACGAGGTACTAACAAAGGGTCAAACCGTCGTTTCGGATCAGTACTCGCACTTCTTGGAACGTGCGTAACAGGCACTGTAGCAGAAGGAGCCAGCATTGGTGAATCACCAGAGTATACTGTTCCTTGCCGACAATACTTGGCCACATTTGGCGCAGGTGGCCAGAGATACGGTACAGCGACTTGGCTGGAAATTAACTGTATTTCCCGGACCTTGGGCCAACATAATGTCACCTCGTACATTCCCTGGACAACCACTTTCGTAGGAAATACTTCGACAATGAGGCAGATTTATAACAGACACTAACGACTTTTTTGCGTCCAAGAGCCGCCAGTTGTGCTACCAGGACATTGGAAGCTGCAAAAATGGTAAAGAAGCGTTTTATGCCGATGGGGATTACTTTGAGAATTAACTGAAGTGACATCTGTATACCTTTCTGTTTGTGACTTTCTAGAAGGTCAAGAACTTTTTAGTTTCCTTGTAATATGTAGTTTTTTTTCATTTGCGTCTTCTCTATTGCCAAGGTCTGAGGACCTTCTGGTCATTCCGTTTCAGTAAGTATGGGGTTCTAGAACCTAGTTAGGCGATATCAAAGACTGTAGGAATATTGCTAGCAAATGCTAGGCTAAACTACAGTTTAATGCTGTGGGAACAATTTTCGTTTGTGTGAAACGTGGAAGTTTTATAAATAGTGTGATATGTACTAATGTATGTGTTTAAAATAATTAATAGCTAACAAATGTCTAAGTGAAAAGTACGGACACTTACACTAGCATTTTTTTGCAAAGTGCGGTACTGACACGGACAGAACCTTTAAAATACAGCTGACCCTACAAAATACGGGGGAATGGAAGCCTAATAACTGGGTCATTTTTTTAATGGATTTGAAATAAATATAAACTGTATATGAACTGAAGATTAGTTGTCAATATTATTCACGATCAATGCTTTTCGTATGTGCTATAGAGCTTATCTGTTTTTTTTTTAATTACAATGAACCCGATGGATGTCTCTGTTGCACTATGAAATATCTCGATTGTTTTAACTTCTTATACAAATTCTTCTTGATATTTCAGTAATGCCGAATTCAGAAGTAAATTACAAGTGATTAGAAAGCTAATAAAGGCTTGCCTAGGAAGCTTAGTTTATCTGTTTATTGAACTGATTCGTACTGACTCATTGTAACAATATCTCATCATCATTATTATCATTAGTGTGCTAGCGGCTCAGATTTAATTGAAACTTCTAAGACTAGTACCAGTTTTTCACCCAAAACAAATAACAGAGATTCCAGTCAAATCAATGGGACACCCGGTTCAAGTCAGGAGCCCCCCACAAAAAGCCAAATTTCAAACTCCAAAAATACAGAAGAAATCAATTATTCTGTAATGATAAAAAATGTTAAGAACGATTTCATAAATTCAATGACTTTTGATAGACTGATTAGCAACAGATTGCCTAATATCGAAGTAAATATCCATCAGACCATTCGCTCGAATGGATACAGACTTCAATTTAAAGATAAAGAAAATCAAAATAGATTTTTAGGAAAGTTTAGTGAGAGAGACTTCGGACCAAGAGCGGAAATGACAGTAATTAATGAGAAAAGAAAGATCCCACAAAAGCCCACATCTACCACTACATTCACGTGTGTAATTAGGGATTATCCGACTGAAGTTGATACAAGGGAACTTCTGAATTCACTTAAACTAAAATATCCACTAGTTACCAACGCAGTAAGAATAAAAAATGACAGGGGACCTTTGCCACTAGTACGAATTTTCACTAAAGACCCTCATCTAGTCAGCAGCCTAATCACAAATGGTATTTACATAGGACACTGCAGATACCGGGTGGAAGAGTCTAGGAACTCTGGCAGACCTCTCCCTTGCCGTACTTGTTACTCTTATCACTAGAGCCCGGATTTTAGGCAAAACGCCTATTAGTTTCAGACACTTTTAAAGCATAACTGGATACAAATGTGCACCGATCCCAAGGTTGTGAGCAATCTGAAAGAGATTTTACGTTGCCTTTTTTTGCCTATTTTACCGTATTGCTCTTTCTTTGCCTATTTCATGCTATATTGCCTTTTTTTTGCCACTTTTGTCTTACCGACGGCAAAGCATTTTCTTAAAATTACATTTCTCGCTTCTGTTTTATTTGGTTATTCAGTACTCTTGTTCTTCCCAAGCCACCACGTATTTAATTACATCAAACCACAGCAACAATTCATGCACCATCTTTAAACTAAAGAACAGGCAATTTGGCAACATTGTATTTCATATCGATATCGCAGAAACAACAATGCAACTTACTACATTTCTTAAACAAACAAATGCACTTGGTCTCCCGTCGCAATAAGCGATTATCGTCTGTTGACTTTAGGAATAGAGTGAATTCGCCTTCTTAAGCAACTATTTGCAACCAGTTTTCTTAAGTAATTTGCAGTGCTGAACCGTGCGAAAATGCCTCCTAGGCATAGTGTGCCTTTGAAAACGAAGTTACACCGCTATGTGTCTGAATTTGGTAGTGACATCTTTTCTACTGATGGATCGGTTCTTCTGTGTAAAGTGTGTGAGAAAGCTGTGAATCATGGAAAGAAATATTTCATTTCGCAACATGTATCGTCAGAGAAACATAAATTAGCTGTAACTAAGAACATCGGAAAGAAGAAAGTACGTCAACTTCCAGAACTTCTCACAGACCACAGCCGAAAAACCGAGTTTTCTCTGGATTCATGCAAAGCTTTTATTGATTCAGGCATACCACTGTGGAAAGTGGAAAATCAGTCTTTGAGAGCTTTCTTGCACAAGTATACAAAAGAGACAATACCAAGCGAGTCTACGCTGAGAAAAAATTACGTGGAGGTGTGTTACAATAGTACAGTTGACCGTATTCGCGCCGAACTAATTGGGAAGAAGATCTGGATTTCCATAGACGAGAGCACCGACGCCACGGGAAGACACATCGCTAGCGTAATTGTTGGCCCATTGGAGCTTGATCAACCACCGAAGTTGTTTCTCTTAACGTCGGAAAACATGGAACGAGTCGACAGCACCACAATCACCCAGATTTCCACAAACGCTTTGCATTTTCTATGGCCAGACGGAATAACCCATAACAACGTCATCCTGTTCATCTTAGATGCAGCACCATACATGAAAAAGGCTGCAAGGGCCCTGATAGTTTTATTTCAGTCAATGCTGCATGTTACATGCCTAGTGCAAGGTCTTCATAGAATTGCCGAGGAAGTGCGATGCTTGTTTCCTGACTTAGACAAGTTAATTTCCAGTGGAAAGAAAGTGTTCCTGAAGGCCCCCTCGAGAATCCATGAATTTAAGGACTCGGCACCAGGAATTTCTCTTCCTCCTCAACCAATTCTGACAAGATGGGGAACATGGATTTCTGCATGTGTTTATTATGCAGAGAATTTTGAAGTGTTAGCTGAAATTTTCCAGTCTCTCTCCGAAGAAGAATCATCTGCTGTAGGAGATGTAAAAAAATTACTAGATTTGGGAACTGTTCGAAGTGACTTGTCATTTATTGCAGCCCATTACAGAATATTGCCAGAAGCCATTACTAAACTTGAGAAATCAGGACAAACCCTTGTGTCTTCTCTGGCTATTTTTCATGAATGTGTCAACGCGATTAATTCTGTTCCTGGCCCTAAAGGCAAGTTAATTAGTGACAAATGTATGCGTGTTCGTAGTGACAATTCTGATATTCAGGAACTTGAGAAGATCGGCAAAATCCTAATTGGCGACAATATTGCCAAGGTTGAAATGGATCGACTCCTGACAGCATGCTTCAAATACGCCCCTGTAACATCCATTGACGTCGAGCGGTCCTTTTCAGCAATCAAAAATGTTTTGTCTGACAGAAGGCAGTGTTTCACAGCTGACAACTTAAAGAAAATCCTAGTTGTGATGTGCAACAAGTAACATTAAATACTGGCATCACTAAAGTGTGTGATTTTTTTATTTTATTGCTGCAATACGTGAGACACGTGTTTATTTGTGTTAGTTTTTTTTTGACTAAATTTGCAAAGTCAATGAAAACCATACTTTTAAGCATTAACATTTTACAATCAATATTTACCAAGTTCATTTCTTGGTTTTCTGCCAGGTAAGAT